>JAAIXJ010000518.1:133731-184061 GCA_013403705.1 Heliconius hermathena | reverse complement strand
TTCAAATTCAAATTCAAATTCAAAATATTCTTTATTCAAATAAACTTTTATAAGCACTTTTGAATCGTCGAATGAACATATAACAAAAAATAAAAAGCTACCACCGGTTCGGAAGGCAGTTCTGCTGAGAAGAGCCGGCAAGAAACTCAACAGTTGCTCTTTTCAAAGTCAATGGTATAATATATAATTTTATTACATTAACTGGCAGCTATCCTGCATCACATTCAATAGACATTAATTCCATACATGTTTATCCTCTAAATATTCTTGAACAGTGTAATAAGCTTTACTTGTTAGTATTTTTTTTAAAGCTACTTTAAATTGTGGTAGTGGCAAACTTAGAATACACTGCGGAAGTTTATTATATACACGTATACTCAGACCCATAAAAGATTTATTAACTTTTTGGAGGCGAAAACGTGGCGTAACAAGTTTATCTTTATTTCTCGTTCCTATCGTATGTATATCTCTATTTTTACTATGACACTGTACATTTTGCCGGACAAACAGAATATTATAATATACAAATTGTGAAGCAACTGTAATAATACCTGCATCTTTAAAAACATCTCGCAGAGAATCTCGAGCTCTTAGATTATAAATATATCTCACGGCTCTTTTTTGGAGAATAAATATCGAATTTATATCTGAAGCACTGCCCCATAGCAACATTCCATAAGATAAAATACTATGAAAATAGCTATAGTAGACTAGTCGGGCAGTTTCAACGTCCGTCATTTGTTTTACTTTTTTAATGGCGAACGCGGCAGAGCCGAGTTTATCCGCAAGTGGTTCCAGATGAGTGTTCCACTGGACTTTGGAATCTATCGTTAAACCTAAGAAAATAGCTGATTCCGACACACTAAGGAGTTTCTCCTTTAATTTCTAGACTAAAATTATATGTTTTAACGTTTGGTAAAGCAAATTCAATACATTTAGTTTTTTAGCATTTAACATTAGATTATTCGTATCAAACCAATAAAGAATATGCGATAATGCACTATTCACTTCGTCATAGTTTGTTTTATTTCTGTCTACCTTAAATATTAAAGATGTATCATCTGCGAAGAGTACAATATCACATAGGTTCTTTGCATAAAAAGGCAGATCGTTAATATAAAGAAGAAATAAAAGGGGACCAATAAGGGAACAGATCCGTGTGGAACGCCCATCTTTAGAGGAGATCTAGATGATTTTACATTATTTATCCTAACTTGGATTCTTTCGCTTAGATATGAGGCAATAAGATCAAGGGCAGTATCCTGTATATCATGATGATAAAGTTTTAATAACAGAGTTTCATGGTCTACACAATAAAGGCTTTGGATAAATCACAAAACACTCTAATTGCATTTTGTGACCTCTCCCATGCTTCATAAATGTGCATTAGGAGTGCAGCACTCGCATCTGTAGTGGACTTCTTTGGTGAAACCATATTGCTCGCTATGGAAACAATTGTTAATATTTAAGAAAATTGTGAGCAGGTTAAATATTATTTTTTCAAATATTTTACTTAAAGACGGCAAAATAGAAATCAGTCTAATTCTTAATTTCCGGGGTCAGATCTATCTCCACTTTTATAAAGCGGCACTATTTTGCTATATTTCATTAAGTCAGGAAAAATACCGGATTCTACACAATTGTTAAAAATTAAAGTAAGATAAGGAGCAATATTAGGTATTAAGAACTTTAACAGACATGCCCCATAAGTCACCAGTTTTCTTTAAATTAAGGCTTTTAAAAGATTTGACAATTTCTCCTGGTGACACAGTCTTAAACACAAAATTTTGTCTACAACTAATGAATGCAATACCCCTACAATACTCTCCCCCTTTGAAAAAAAAATGTATAAATCATACCAGTAAAAAATTCTGAGGTAACAAACATAAAATACAGTTGAATTGATAATCTCCTTTTCTTACAGAAGTCGGTTAATAAATAAGTTCCGCTGAGTTTCTTGCACCGGTTCTTCTCAGATCTGAGACATTATTTTAGTGAACTGGTGGTAAATTATTTGACGTTCAAAAAATTAAGCATGTAACTTCTTATTTTTAAATATTTTTTTTTAAATGTTATTTCACACTTAGGAAAGAAAAATACTTATTTAGGAAACGTATAAAACTTTTTATATTATACGTTTTCTAAATAAATATGTAACTTCTTACTAATAATAACTTCTAAATAAATATGTAACTTGCTTTAATTTATATGTAAATAATGCTTTCTAACAGATGCTTTCGGACAACAAAAAAATTGGTCAATTTGGACTTAGACTACGTGATGCTACAGCGATACTTGCGCAGACAGGGGACAGCTCTGAAAGAGCGCGACGGACGCATTCAAATTGTATACTGATTATTTTTAAAATGTATTATATTACAGTTTCTTTCTTTCGTATATTTTATTACGTATATTTGTATATATCGTGATCTGAAACATGAATTAACTGATGAAAAAAAGAAAAAAAACATCAGATATTGCGAAAACTTTTTTTAGAATAATAAATCGATCAAACCAAAAGACGTTGTACAAAACAAGTACCAGCAAGGTACATGAAATGATTAAAATAGTAATCAATTTCATATAAATACATGTTAAATTATAATTTCACTATTAAGTATAAAAGTAAAAATTTTAAGTCATTAATATAATATTATAATAAAATATATTTATAAAATTTCGTCTATTACTTTTACAATTGCGTCTACAAAATTTACTTTTGTTATGTATATTTTAAGCATCTTTTAAGATATCGTACAATCGCTCAAAAATATCAAAAGTTAATTCTGCATATGTAGCGCATATTATCTCAAACTATATTATAATATATAATCTATTAATTAATAAATTTCTATTACATATTTACTATAGTTATCAACATCATAAATCACGTGCTTCACAAAATAGTTCGGTTTTTAAATATATTATGGAAAGTTCCAGTGGATTATTAATACAAAAATGAGCCATATTAGAAATATTTTATGTATGTTCAAATAAAAAAAGCCTATAACTTTCAATTGCAAAATAAATTTGAAATATTATAATTACACTTTCAATACAGGACGTATAGAGTAGTGATGTAACGAATTTAAATTGAAAATTCGCCAACGCACACATGGTTTTTTTTTATTTAAGTCTCGTTTACGCCACAGTGTTTTTAAGATCAAATGAGGTTAATTGTTATTTAGTAAAAATCCGATTCTTAAATGATATTATCCAAAGTATAAATAAATGTCTAAACCAAATGATAAAGTAAATGAAAAGCCGATAATGTGATTATAATGTTCAGTTACATACACAAAAATATTTCTTATGAAAGGAATGGAAGTTTTTTTAAAAAAATATTTGGTTAATAATATATTATTAACCTAATATATTTAAAGTGTTTATTTTTTTATATTCACATTAGCAAAATATTCGTCACACCACTAGTAAATATTCGAAGCGTACATATATATTTATTTAAGCTATTATTAAATATACATATTTAAATATACTATATATTCAATCATTTTTTTTATATATTCAATCAGCTCTGAGGCAATTCAACTTTAGGGACTTTAATAATAGGTAAATTCTTTTTGAATTCTTCGATATCCATGATAAAGTTCTTGTCATCTTCATGTGGGTCCCCCTTTAAATAATGGAGCGTCAAGCTCTTTGGTTCTGTATCTTTTGCTGTTTCATTTTCATCTTTGGGCTTGTTTCCGACAATCTGAATTAAAAAATAATTGAAATAGTTAAATATTTTTAGAGGCCATATTGAGGGAGTGTCTGTTTGTAAGCGAATGAGTTGTGAGTTTGATTCCTACTCCAACCTAAATATTTGGTTTCTTACTCTGATAAAGAGACAAACCACGCCGTTGAGTTGCACCACTCATCACACATTTTCTCTAAAATTAGTCGGAACATATATATTGGAAAGTTTATATACATTTGTATTGCACTACAATAATAAATATTATTTAAAACATTTGTAAACATGCAATGTAAGTATATTAAATTAAATAGTTAAGCGTGCAGTTATGCAATCAATTTAAGTTATTGTTTTAAGAAGTATATACAGCGTGTTTTTGTCAGCTCTACTTTAAATGAAACAACAGTCTTAACTACTCTATTTAAAGCCAATTAAATTACAATTATTTTATTTTTCCCTAAAATGAAAAAGTTATTGTTTGAAATAATATAAATAATAAAATTATCGCTGTAACATAAAACGCCATTTGTCTTGAACGGTGCACGCAGACATAAACCTATCAAAGGAAAACCGCCGTATGCGCCTCATTCCGAAATCGAGTCGTAAGTATTGGCGGCAAATTTCAAAGTTGTTTAACCTTTACTAGTATTTTTGTAGAAGTAGGTGTTTATGTTATTGGTATCTATGCGTAACTACGTCACACGAAATACAGGTATGGATAAACATCGTGAAATGAAAAAAAATCTACGTCTAAACTGTTGAGGTACCCTAATTAATTTCTTTAAGTATGGGTTTTAAAATATTTTAACCTATATGCTGTTCTCGTTAAAGGAGCGCCGACGCTTCCATCCTGTATACCAAATTTAATATATAATAAATGAGTTGAACACTAAGTCTCGTCTCATTAGCATCGTCACACATTTATGATTAGCACAATTAATTAATAATGAAAAAAGGAGTTGAATTATTACCTGAATAGAAAGTTTCCTAAACAACTTCTTGTCACCAAAGGCGAAGTGGTTTTCGATCCAATTGTCGATGTCTCCAATTTTAACTTGATGTAGCGCCTCAGCCTATAATAATATAAGCACAATAAACAAAATCTTCGCCACAAAAATAAATAATTTTAATAAATACAAAATGTAGCCATTGTAGCGCAGTTTTATAAATTAAAAAATGTGAAAACTCCGCCACAAATGACAGTACATAGTGGATTGTTGGAGCTACAGATAGAAATACAGATACACACACATACATGTCAAACTTACAACACCCCTTTATTTTGCGTTGGGGGTTAAAAATGAAATGCTATATCTAACACTAATTAAAAAAGCCGTTTGCCTTTGCCGTGTGATCCCGGCCTAGAATAGGATCATCCTGGAACTGGTGATATCGTAAGAGGCGACTAAAGTACGTGTGGTAGAGTCACGTCGCCAGCAATGGCGACACACATGGGCAGACTCGACCGGATCATTACCACCTCGGCATTTAAAACCGGCGTTATATAGTGGCTTTATGCCACTGCGTTTCGCATCAGGTAATGCCGGGCTCCGGAGCCCAACCCCCACCCCTCCCTGGAATATGATAGCGGCACTCAAAGAAAAACTACCCCAGGAGGGTACCAGCACCTCCGGTGGAGGAGAATCCCTCCCTGAGTCTCCAAACTCAGGCCGCCCTTCGAATTCTGGGGAGGGCACAGTTCCGCGCTATAGACAGAACAAACAAGACGTACGCTCCACGGCAACCCCTTCCACGCTCAACGTGGACTTTTGCAATATCAGGGGTCTACATTCCAACCTGAATGCCGTCCACCACCATCTCGAGACGGCACGGCCGGCCTTGTTATTCCTGACGGAGACTCAAATTGCCCGACCGAGCGACACAGCCTATCTCCAATATCTCGGCTACAAAATATAACATAACTTTATGCCTCATGCCGGGTTCGCTGTGTTCGTAAGGGAGGACCTAAGCTTCCGTCGTCTTGCCCATTTTGAAGGTCGGGACCTGTCTACTATCTGGCTCCATGTTGACTCGGACGATCGTGCCCGAGTCTACGCATGCCTTTACAGGTTCCACAGTGGTAATGCAGAAACGGATCGGCTCATCTCTGGGCTGGTGCACCCCAGTATCAGCTTGAACCCTTTGATCGCATACAACGTAGAGCCATTCGAATCATTGGGGACCCAATGATTTGTGAAAGGCTTGATACTTTGACTTTGCGTAGAGACGTCTCCTCGCTGTGCGTTCTCTATCGCATTTATCATGGGGAGTGTTCTGAAGAACTGTTTGACTTGATGCCTACCGCCGAATTTTCTAACCGCATAAACTGAAATATCATCCACACCACCTGGATACGTGGCAATCCACTACTGCGCGGTTTCGTAGGAACTTCCTTCCACGCGCCACGGAACTGTGGAATAGCCTACCTGCGGCAGTATTTCCAGGTCGATATGACATGGGTACCTTCAAAAAGCGCGTCTATCTCCACCTTAAAGGCCGGCAACGCCTGTAGCTCCTCTGGTGTAGCACGGGGTCGTGGGCTGCGGTAATCACTTACCATCAGGTCATCCGAACGCTTGTTTGCCTTGTCCTTTTCCATAAAAAAAAAGGCAGAAGGTGGCAAATTCAAATTGATCAAAATAATGCAAGTACCTCAATAAACTCCCTTTGGAACTGGTACTGTTGGCTCACGATTTCACTCCAATATTTTTCAACCTGCAAATTTGATGACAGTTCAATTTTATGCAAATAAATCAAAAGTTATAAATAATTTTATAATTTATCCTTCCAAAAATAATAGTATAACAATTTTTGTCTGCTGTAATATAACTTATGTCATATTTTTATATGTAAATCAAAATAAATAAATCAGCTTCACGCTGTATCCCGCACACAGCAGGGTAGGCAGAGGGAACCTAGTGTTAAGACACTCCGTTCCCCACTTTCTGCCGAATTCTGGAGGCATTGCGTGTTGAGTGGCAGAACTCAACGCCGCGCTTAACCTCGACACCAGAGCGAAGAAATGGAAATATAAATTTAAGTAAATATTTCATCTCCTCGAGTGGGGATCGAACCCACAACCAGTCGGTGTTACAGTTACACTTCGTGCCGCTGCGCCACGACCGGCCTCATTTTTACATGTCATATTTTTATTTACATCGGCTTGCGTAACTGAACAAAATAAAAATGAAAATCAGAATATATTGATTTTCATTGATTTTATTGAATTAGGGCGAGCACTTTTAATTGGTCAAGTTATATAGATATGCCCGATAGGCATCAGATCATTAGATCAGATAATCAAATAAAGTAATACTTAATGTGAAATAAAGATCTCAACCGTTCGATCAACTATACACTAGATTAAGATTAACAGTCTAAAAAACGGCCCGAGAAATAAGATCATAAAAAGCGTTGTGTTCTTATTTGATTTTAATATGGTTCAACCTTAGCCAACGTGCGGACGTGCTAAAATAGCTTAATGTGCTTTATAAAATCAATATTTTATAAAGCACATTAAGCAAATTAAATACAAATATTTCATAGCTTGGCCAATATTTGCGACTACGAATATTTGTTGATCTAGACTAAAACATGTATAGAGTGCTTGTTTTAATTTTTATAATTGTTTTATTTTTTTCTCTTTTATAGGTTTCCTACTGAAGATCCGTTATCGCCCAGGAAATTAATATTTAGAATATTAAAACTTAGTATATATAGCAGTGACCTTGATTAACCTAGCGTTAACATTTTCTTACCCCATTTTTCGCCAAATTTATGAAGTATTGAGTTTTGAGTGGCAGAACGTAGCGCTGCGCTTTTCGTTAGTTGTTTCGCTCAATACCAGAGCGAAGAAATAAAAATATTAAATCTTTTATATCCCCCAATAGATATCGAACCCCCAACAGTCGCGTTTATAGTCACACGCTTGTGCCCCTGTGCCACGATAGCCTCCTCGTATCGGTATCCAGCGACCGTACGTGAGCCAGCCGCATCCCATTGATATTAAACTGATGTTAAAATGTTTTTAAAAATAAATAATTTATCGTGTTAACAATTTTAGTAAATTTACTAAAAATTAAAGACTTTATTTTTAACGAATTTACTAAACTTGTCAACCTATTGTCAACAAAGTGACTCTATGACTTCTATATTCTATTTTATATCAAAGAATTTACCCCCTGCAACTGACGTGACTAAATTTTTACAATTATGCTGACGTGGATCATTTTTTCAATTACGATGAAAAGAAAAATATTCTTACAAGGAAAATTTTATATTTTTATTTTTAATATTAGTATAAATATACATAATTTATGTAATTAAAATTAAAATAACGCGAAATAATAGAAAAACGCACATTATCTAACATAGAAACAGTATGAAAATATAACCATTTTACTGAGATGGTAGTCTAGTATCTTACCGCTGACGTGGAAGTCTTGTAGACACCCTCCTGCCTGTATACATAAACTCTTTGCTGTAAGGTACGGGAAGCGGTAGTGCTTAAATTTGAAAATCAGTGGTAATACATTGAATTTTATATTTCCCGGTGTCCATAGGACTACATGTCATGTCAGTCGCAGAGGGGTTAAAAACAGTTGAAATATCTTTTGGTTGAGTCGTTAGTATCGCGGAGTAAACTGTTTTATATCCATTACTCGCTAGTCGAAACTAAACCTTAATTCATTATCATAAGGTTGGATTTTTTGATTACAGTGGATTTGGATTGTTGGATTAAAATGGTCTTATGTCATAAATATGTGTGTAATAATGTTTCCATTTATATTGACTGTTGCCATAATTTTTTAGTAGTAGTTGTGTGCAATCTGATATCTTGTGTATAGTTGATCGAAGTCTCAAACATTTATATATTTTGTTATGATAACGCCTCCAGAATTCGGCGGAAAATAGAATAAGGAGAGAGTCTCCGAACACTAGGTTTCCTCTGCCTACCCCGCCGTGTAAGCGTGACGCTAAAAAAATGAAAAAATCATATTGACAAGACAAGGTTAATAAATAAAAAGAAATAAAGCAAAATAATAACCTCATCAATTAGTTTATAATCAGGAGAAAGTGTCAGTTGCTCGAGGGCGCGTCTCACCGGAGCGAGCGCCTTCTCTCCGCCGCGGTGGGTGTCTTGAGCAAACTTCTTTAAGAACGCCTCTATACGTTGATCTACGTATGACACGCTGTATGGAAATTGTATATAATGTTATTTTGATTGTGTATATTGTCGACGAGATGAGGCCACCCTGGAGTTAGATTTTCACTTTTACATTCATTCGAGAAAAAAATAAACAATAAGAAAAATCTTTAAATCAAATCTACGCACTCATCTACAGCTAACTTCAGTGCGACCAAGACTACGACCACTACATACTACGTAAGTCGGCCATCTGACGTAAATAAAAAAAAGTAGTGACAAAACATACTTAAACTTATCCACTTGTGTATTAACAGTAACAGAATATCCCAGAACTCCAACAGTGTATCTCATCGTAGTGTACACATTGTAGCCGAGCTGTTCTTTAGTACGGAGGGTGTCGAACACCGGTTCCCTCATAAGCATCTACATAAATAGAGCAAAAATTCAGTAAAAAGTGTAGAAATTCTATCTTTTTATTTTTGTTATATGAATCCTCAAAAATGCTTAAAATTTACAAGGACATACATAAAAAAACAAAAAAGATAATAACAATTAGATCACAAATTGACTACTCTGTCATCTTATGTGCGAATGTATGTTCTCATTTGTGGATATTTGTGTGACCTCACGTGTGGATATTTGTGTGAGTGCATATGAGGATGTATGGTCACATTTGTGGATATGTAACTCAACGCACTCAACTAGATATGTGATCTTATATGTGGATCTGTGATCTCACGTATAAATGTGTGTGTTTAGTGTGAACGTGTGTTCATATACATATTCAAGTTTGGTAACTTAATAATATATTTTTTTTAGTAATATTCTTTTTAGTCTTAAATTTTTTTGTTGTTTTATTTATCCTCTTCCTATTAATTCATTTATTATCTATGACTCAATCTTATCACGTACCATGTACCGTTATCTATGTATCTACGAAAATCTATTTAAACAAATATAATATTGGGAAATTTCTATGTACTATTGACTAGTTTTTATTATTTTTTCAGTCAAACAAAATAATTAAGAGCGTAAGACACAAGGCACAGCAAAGTGTGTAACACGGCGTACTTTACCGCAGTGTCAATCAATGTGAACCATTGATTGACATTGCTTACAGCCTTAGCTAAAAAATCCAACACAAAGAGATTTATTTAATTCCAACCAGTGGGTACTTAGTTTCTGCGATTAGCGCATTTAACTAAACAAATTCTTCATCTTTATAATATTAATATATATAAAATGCAACTTATCAATAATAAAATAAATCTAAATTATATAATATCAAAATACATACCGCAAGAAGCTCTATAGTCTCCGTATCTTTAGAATTATCTACTTCACCCTGGTAGTAAGCATTCACTATACTATTAGTAGATGAGGGGTTCAGACTCGCAACTCGAAGATATTTCTCTCCTAATGGCAACTGACGTACCTTTATCTGTTTAGAAAAAATAATAATTTTAGAAAAAAAAATAATAACATTGAACCTAGTATAAAATAAAATTTAACCTATTTAGGATTAATTTGATGTTCATCTATTTATATGGACAGACCGTTTGTTTGATGAAAGCCATTCATTTCAAGATAGCACCGAGGTATAAAGCTAAAATGAATATCAAATTTCCAGGTCTACATTCAAGCAAAAGCAAAAGCTTCAAGGATTTTTTATTTGTTTTACACCAAAAATATAAAATAAATTATTATTTACCTCAGGCATTTCGTGCTCAGACAGTGGCTTCCATTTTATATTTTTATGAACATTTTCAGATATCGTGATAGCTTCATTCCAGGCGAGATTGCCTTGTACAAGTACCTTAAAAGAATTTTTACTTTAAAATAATAAATTAAGTAATATTTATTGATACAAAGAGCATAATTTTTGAATTTTGAATGGTGCAATGATAATGGCATGAGCGTAATTGCAGCTAAATGTAGACATATAAAATAAACACGTAATGCACAATGTTCCTTCGTTTTACTCCACTAAAGAATTGTACATTATATTATATTATTATACATTATACTTGAAGAGGTCACAACATTAAAGGTCTTAGGCATAGTCTTAGATTCAAAACTGACTTTCTTACCACATATTGAACAGATGATCAAAAAATCATCTAAAAAATTATGGTTTGTAATACGCATGCCAAAAAATTTTCTCAAACCAGACACTAAAATTATTTTATACTAGCGATTATTTTGTCGTCATAATTTTTGTGATATTGATGCAACTCACTTGCACTTCTCTTTATAATATTAGTATAAGTATAAAAGTATAAATAATATTCTCATAAAAAGTATTTTAGAATATGGTATTGTAGTGTGGCGACCACATTACGCCACACATATTTTGAGGCTGGAACGTCTTCAAAAACGTTTTTTGTGGAATCTTTCATTTTCTACAGGAAAAGTTAAAAAGTTAACTTCGTATAACGAGAGATTAAAACATTTTAAAACGATATCATTGGACAATCGTAGAACGTTATTAGATATTCGCTTTATTTATAAAATAATAAACAATTATATCGACTGTCCTCAATTGTTAAGTAGCTTTAATTTCAAAGTCCCTCGTTGCTATCCTGGGTCTAAAATTACACCACTATCTATCCCATTTCGCCGCAATGTGCCGGTGCAAACTTCTAAACGACTATAGTATGGTTACGGATATCTTTTATGATTCGATAAATAAATTTCTGAATAATTTCTTAATAAATCTCAGGTAAGTTTCATCATTTGACGGGTAGCACTTAAACTGCATACTAGTTAATTAGTACTTATTTTATTAAACATTAGATATTGTTTTAATTATATGTAAATGCATGCTGTATTTACCTTTATGTAGTTGTACAATTACATTTTTTTTGTATTACATGTGTTAGTATTATATTATAAGTATCATTGTAACAACTGCTGGTTGACCTTTTACACGTTAATAAATAATAATAAAAAATTAAAAAATATTACATTATTTTTTCATTTTTTAATATCGATAAATTAAAGAAAGAACTATTTTACATCGGATTCAATTCTCACTCGTGGGACTAACTACTTTCATTTCCTTGTTCTGGTAACAAGACAAAGCAAGGCGCGACATGCAATGTCCTGAAAATTGAGTGTGTCCTAGCACAATATTCAACAATGTCTTAACACTATGTTCCCTCTGCCTATCCTATTACACGCAGGATACGGCGTGAAGCTAAAATAAAATCAGTTAATCAATCACGCTGTATCCCGCACATAGTGGTGAAAATCAACGCCGGATCTTTGCCTTGGTACCAGAGCGAAGAAATGAAAATATTAATAAATAAAAGTTGACTCTCCCGAGTGGGGTCTACGTCACACTCGTCGCGTTACAGGCACACTCTTGTGTCGTGACGGCCGCTAAACAAAATAAGAATAATAATATGTTTTTTTATTCAAAGTGTAATCTCTATACGATTATATGCAGTCATGCTGTTCTCACCTGCAAGTACATTTTCTCTAACAACTTGTGAGTGAATTCTTTCAATTCGTAATACGTAATATGACGTATGACGGCAGCTTTGGCTCTCGAAGATATATAGGGCTCCAAATATATATCCAACCGGACATCTCTGTAACAAGTATTTAATTCAGTAAATAGTTTAAATTGTATTGGCTTTGGTATATGTTTGGTTTTCTACAAAAAAAGTGGCCAAGTTTTCGATTATAGGTTAACAGGAAACATAACTTGAGAAAATTACGTTTGCATATGGGCATTATGCAGTTTTTAGATTTTTTGAAGCTTGACACTTGCCAAATTTTATATTTCTAGGTCAATGTAAAAATAATTTATAACATTTTTTTTTTATTTCGGGGACAATTTCATACAAAATAGCATATGTTTTGATTGCTTTGTTGACTTGAAGAAAATATGTCGAGGTGATCTTGACAAAAAATGGTTTTAACGTACTGAAAGACAGTCTAATATACAAAAAAAAGGATTAACTAGGGTTCCGTTTTCTTCTTCATGAGGTACGGAACTCTAAAAGTAAAAGCTATCACACTTGAACATGGTGTGTAATCCTCACTTTTCCAGCTCCCCCGGCTGGATGAGCAAGTTGTAGTAGGAGCGCGCACGCTCCTCCCGCACCGCCTCGAACAGCTGCGGCGTGAGGCGGCTCGCGTGCATCTCGCGCGACACCAGCTCCACCAGCAGCTGCGGGTCAATGGAGGATGATGTGAGGATCGAGACATTCGAGGGGATCTGATGTTGTACATTTTTATTTAAAATACTACGATAGTTGAAATAATAATACGACAATTAGGGAAAGCTAAATTTTATATTTATACAATTTCAACATTAAGTTTTTTTAATTGGCTTCTGTAAGAAAAGGAGGTTATCAATTCGACTGTATTTTTTGTTTGTTATCTCAGAACTTTTAACTGAGTGAATCGATTTTGACGATTCTTTTTTATTTGAAAGCGTCCCGTGTGGTTCTAATTTAATTTGGTCCATTTCTGACAATGTTGTCGTTGTCTGTTAAAGTTCTTAATACAATTATACCTAATATTGCTCCTTATCTTGCTTTAATTTTTAACAATTGTGTATTTTTCCGGACTTAATGAAATACAGCAAAATAGTGCCGCTTTACAAAAGTGGAGATAGATCTGACCCCGAAAATTACAGACTGATTTCTATTTTGCCGTCTTTAAGTAAAATATTTGAAAAAATAATATTTAACCAGCTCACAATTTTCTTAAATATTAACAATTGTTTCCATAGCGAGCAATATGGTTTCACCAAAGACAAGTCCACTACAGATGCGGGTGCTGCAGTCCTAAAGCACATTTATGAACCATGGGGGAGGTCACAAAATGCAATTGGAGTGTTTTGTGATTTATCCAAAGCCTTTGATTGTGTAGACCATGAAACTCTGTTATTAAAACTTTATCATTATGATATACAGGTTACTGCCCTTGATTTAATTGCCTCATATCTAAGCGAAAGAATCCAGAAAGTTAGTATAAATAATGTAAAATCATCTGGATCTCCTCTAAGGATGGGCGTTCCACAAGGATCTATACTTGGTCCCCTTTTATTTCTTCTTTATATTAATGATCTGCCTTTTTATGCAAAGAACCTATGTGATATTGTACTCTTCGCAGATGATACCTCTTTAATATTTAAGGTAGACAGAAATAAAACAAACTATGACGAAGTGAATAGTGCATTATCGCATATTCTTTATTGGTTTGATATGAATAATCTAATGTTAAATGCTAAAAAAACTAAATGTACTGAATTTGCTTTACCAAACGTTAAAAAATATAATTTTAGTCTAGAAATTAAAAGGTTTAACGATAGATTCCAAGCTCCACTTGCGGATAAACTCAGCTCTGCCGCGTTAGCCATTAAAAAAGTATGACAAATGACGGACGTTGAAACTGCCCGACTAGTCTACTATAGCTATTTTCATAGTATTTTATCTTATGGAATGTTGCTATGGGGCAGTGCTTCAGATATAAATTCAATATTTATTCTCCAAAAACGAGCCGCGAGATATATTTATAATCTAAGAGCTCGAGATTCTCTGCTAGATGTTTTTAAAGATGCAGGTATTATTACAGTTGCTTCACAATTTGTATATTATATAATAATATTCTGTTTGTCCGGCAAAATGTACAGTGTCATAGTAAAAATAGTGATATACATACGATAGGAACAAGAAATAAAGATAAACTTGTTACGCCACGTTTTCGCCTCCAAAAAGTTAATAAATCTTTTATGGGTCTGAGTATATGTGTATATAATAATCTTCCGCAGTGTATTCTAAGTTTGCCACTACCACAATTTAAAGTAGCTTTAAAAAAATACTAACAAGTAAAGCTTATTACACTGTTCAAGAATATTTAGAGGATAAACATGTATGGAATTAATGTCTATTGAATGTGATGCAGGATAGCTGCCAGTTAATGTAATAAAATTATATATTATACCATTGACTTTGAAAAGAGCAACTGTTGAGTTTCTTGCTGGCTCTTCTCAGCAGAACTGCCTTCCGAACTGGTGGTAGCTTTTTTTTTGTTATATGTTCATTCATTCAAAAGTGCTTATAAGAGTTTATTTGAATAAAGACTATTTTGAGTTTGAATGATATTCATGAAAAATTCACTAAAGTCTTAAATTTGCATGAAGTATATGCGCGACCAATGGACGAATAACTCAATATCCCGCCAACCGATTATGATAATTCTTTTTTTATACACTTCAAATGTAGTTCAAGAAAAGTTTGGTTAGGTTCTGTTTATGGGATCCGTTTGAAATTGGCATCCGTTCGAAGTCGGTTTTTTTGTTGTTAAAAACTGTAATTATTTTATTTAAACCGGTCCACAATCATATTGAAAATACTTAAAAAAAAGTGTTAAAAAAGTTTATATTTACATGTAGATTCTGGTTATAACCGTTCACTTCCAACGTTAATCCTTTTTGAGAAGTATACAACGAGTGCGATAAGCCCGCCATAGTCGCCGGGTAAAATTCTTCCTGTTACAACATAAAAATAAAACAAAATTATTTCTACATACAGTTTCACAATATAGTTTCTCGTAAAATTGCAACATGTAGTGTGGTGCAAAATAAATTAATAAAGTTTTTAGCTAATAAAAAAAGGTGATAAAAATATCGTTCAGTTTCACGCTGTATCCCAAGCTAAAGCAATGTAGGTGATGATGGAATAGATTCTCTTTACCTACACAACGTTCCCAACGATTCGCCTAATATTTTCAGGGATTGCGTGTTGAGTGACGGATCTCAACGATGCGGTTTGTCTTGTTACCAGAGAAAATGAAAATAACAGATTCCCATCTTCACTTGGGGGCATCAAACCCAATACCGCGTGAACAGTCATTCGCTGTGCCGCTGCGATAACTTGGACAAATAATATACGAATAAAGATGCTAAGGGAAATGTAAGTCTATTGTTAAAAAAGTATTGACATAAGGCATTCCTAACCTTCTTAATATTTTTGTAGTGCCTAATTATTATAAAATAATATTGATAATACACATCATATAGTAAAAGTACAGAAACCGGACAAACGCGAGTTGGGTTCGCTTACGGAGGGTTTCGTACACTATGGATTTGTTTCCCTTTATAGTGTCGAAATACGTGGTTTTTGCGATAAAACGGTCATATCTTTTTATAAGTAAATGTAGAAATATTTTTCTTTTCAAGAAATCATGGGACCGTATATTTGAGTATATGGTTTGAATTTCAACTCGATACCTCCAAGCGTTCCTGAGATAAATGCTCTTGACAGACAGACAGACAAAAGGACGGACAACAAAGGGATCGAAGAAAGAATAAGGGTCCCTTTTTTCCTTAAAAGATACGAAACCCTAAAACAGCAGTCTATTTATTTACAAATAAAAAATAATATATTAGACAAGAAAAAGAAAAATATATATGTATACCGCGAGTCCTTGTTGTAATACATCAGTCCAGAGATCGATGAGACAAGCGCTGGAACATGTTAAATAATCAATATTATATTAATTTCTTTCTGATCAATTCAGAGTGGAGCTAAGCTGAGGTAAGCGTCATTTGCTGATGTATTATTTTCATCTAATCAATATTAAGCCTTTCGTGGCGTAGGAGCAAAAGCGTGTGACGACGGATGTCGGTTCGATTCCCAGTCAAGAAAATAAAATATTTAATATTTTCATTTCCTCGCTCAGGTAATGAGGCGAAGCGCAGCGTTGTGTTCCACCACTTAACACGCAATGCCTCAAGAATACGGTGGAAACTGAAGTGCCTTAATAGGGCACGCAGTGTCTTAACACTAGGTTCCCAGATTCCCTTTGCCTAAAATCCCGCATAGGTAGGCGTGAAGGTAAAAAATGTAAAGAATATTGTCTTTTAGTAATTTTAGATAATGTTAATACAACAATTACAACAAATATTTCATAGCAGATAGTAATTACATTCTGAAATTCTGAAAGATACAAGACAGGCTTGCCTAGTGTGGGACCAACTAATGTTGTCGGTTATAAATATTTTTTCTATTATTTCAAAATCAAATTATACACATATTAATATATAAATAGGTTAACTTAAAAAAAAACTTACTCTCGTGGCGAATGTAAAATGAGCGGAGTAAGGAAGTAGAAATACAGTAAAGCCATGGGAGTCCGAAACTTAAAGTCCGGTTTGTACCACACTTCCATGTTGGGATTCTTACGTAGTAAATTTGGTTGATCCAATCTGCAAAGGAAAATATGTAATTAAGAATCTTTTAAAAAAATGTTTTAGATACTATTTTCGATTACATTACGATCGATGAGACGTGGCCGCCCTGAAGTTAGCCGCAGATGACTACGCAGATTTTATATTCTAATTTTTTTCTTACTTTTGATTATTTTCTTACCAAATAAACAAAACGCAAAAGTTCGTAAAGTTGAATTTAGGGCGGCCAAAGACTCGTCTTACCGTACTATATAATATCAAATTGTTTACAAAGACGCATGATTGACATTGAATGTTAACTTCTGCCATTCAACACGCAATGTCTCGAAAACTGAGCGGAAAGTCGAGAACAAAGTGTCTTATCAGTACCCTGCCCATTCTACCTACTATATGCGAAATACAATTTGTAATTAAGAAAAAAAATAAGATATAATATATTTCTACTAAAGGCTCCGCTCGCGGCTTCGCCCGCCATATATTTTTTTACTTGCTATATTCATATGCCACCTATATTTTTTTATACTGCATTTGCCAACAGGTCGATTATATAATTTGTATATTATAATATATTCAATAATTTTTCGTAATTTTGACAAAGTACAAGCACTAGCTAACTAGCAAGCACTGGCGGCAGGGCGCTCCCCGCGGGAATCGTAAACAGAGCATGAATTATTTTAATTTTACATTTTCTCGAAAAATATACGTCCAAGCTACATGCTATAAAAGCCAAAGAATATATTTATAAAATTTCTTTGATAACGGAATAACATTTACTCGTAAGATTCAGTATTATTGTTGAATAAAAAACGATAAAATATCCTTGTAACTTTCAATTATTTTATATTACAAAATGTTTTATTATGATTTATTCATAAAAGATATGGTATCGCAGACTTTATTTTAGAACTAATCAAATCGAATATTTTTGTAGCACAATGTACTTACGTACATGTAACTATTTCTGCAGTGTTTAAAGTAATACTATGGCGTTCCTAGTTATTGTCATTATGTTATTTAAGGCTAACTAAGAAACTTAATCTCATGTAGCCTATAGCACTTCTGAGGAATGTAGCTTTGATACAAAACAAAAAATAAGAAAATCCGACCAGTAGTTCCAGAGATCTTAGCGCTTAAACAAACAAACTCTTCCGCTTTTATTATATTAGTAAAGATTTGTTTTATACTATAAATACATACCTAAAATTTTTAACCGTCGCTATCAAATCACCTTTGGACAACACTTTAGTCTTCTTCTCGCTTTCAGACACTTTCTTGTGAATTTCTTTAGCCGTACTATTATATAAATCAATGCCGAGTCTCTCCGCTTCCTCTACGTACGCGGGCGCAGGCGGTACGAGGTCGAAATTATTTGTAATGTATATATTTTTATCGGGCAAATGAAATTCTCTGTAGGGCGTCACATTCAGCCATCTATGTAACCATAGTTTTGGTTTTTCTGTAAGAAGAAAAACAAATATATAATATATAATAGATGAATATTTATCAATAGTAAATGCGTCAGGTTGTGCGTTCGATTCACACTCGAAAAACATTGATATGTGGAAAATAGCAAGAGTTGGTTCTGTGTTACACAAAAATGATGACAAAACTCAAGTTGCTAATCATAGTCCTATATCTACACTTTCTACTTAGGCGACCGTGTTTGAAACTTTGCTGAGTGCGTATGTACAGATCACCCAGCGGAAATCGAACCGACGACTATCGTGCTTATAATTATCATGACAGATAAAGAGGTAAAATTAAATGTGTAATAAACACCTGTTCTTTTGTATTCAGTGCCGAACCATTTCTCTTTAGCGTCGTATTGTATCGGTTTCGAGTACTTGTCGGACATTATGATCACGTTGGCCATGTCCGCCGTCATACCGTCTAGAAGTGATGTTATACCCTGCGTAAAATAAAAAAAAAATATTATCCATCATATTCATAAATGTATGAATATATTTATTTAAATTTGTAAAACAGTTCAATAATAATTTCAGTGGAACACCTTTAGGAAGGAATTTATTAAAGCATTCACGAGTTTTTCGTGCAACAAAACATATATTTACTATTTATTATTAGTAATTTATTATCTCTATAAATAAAGAAATCCGAATGCTACCTATAACTAAAAAAATATGTATATGTAAAGTTTAAATGATTAAGTACATGTTACTTTGTTAACTTACTGACATTCTTAAAATAATCGGTATATAATGCTATTTAAACATTTTTAAGGGCACCGAGGCTTAGCGGCACAGCACCTCGCTGTAAAGACGACAGTTGTGGGTTCGATAACGTCTAGGAGACAGACACGTTGCTATGGTAACGCGTATTATATGCGTCAATTTGTTCTCCGATATAAATATATAAATTAATTAAAAAAATATTTACCTTAGGATCGAATTTATAATATAATTTATTCCCTGTAATATAATGTTGTGGCGGGAAGAAGTGCATGTTTCTCGCCAGAGACTCCACATCATCTGCAGGCTGTGCTTCCTCTTCGAAACGGAAACTTGTGTCTTCTGTTGTCTGAAAATAATTTTAGAGTAAGGTACAGTACAATCGACGAGTCGTGGCCGCCGTGAAGTTAGCTGTAGATGATTGCGCAGATTTGATTTTACGATTTTTTTTACTTTCGATTATTTTCATCCCGAGTTAACAATGCGCAAATTTTCAGAAAGACTAACTTCAAGGCGGCTACCGCATATTAGCGTCTATTGTAGCGTACTCGACGACTACTATACGATACTTTTTTCAAATACATTAGTGAGAACAGGCCACGAGCACGATGCAATTGTTAAAGAATTTTTTGCTGAAAAATATCTTAGGAAAAAACATGTAAATAAAGACAAAGGCAACAGGATATTTTTCCTTTATTTTTGTCTCTTTTAACGGGAGCGGTTATTGAAAGATAAAAGATAAAAGATTTTGTCGACTACATTATGCGATTTTCTTTCAAATGATGTGGGATACACATAAAAAGATATGAGTGCAATTTTCTCCAAGATCGCATTACGTTAAAATTAAAGGTGATTGAAGCAGGATTCTTCTAGGCAATCCTAGTGTAATCTATTCTACTATCATGTATCATTCTTAAATATAAGTTTCATTAAAAAAACATATATCTGCAGATTTAACCAATGAGAGTTCGACTTATTATAACATATGATTTTTGGGTAACTTTAAACATTAACCGCATGTTCCGTTCTACTCCCGTATTTAAAAATTTTGATATTTTCTAAAATATAAATTTCTGTAATATGCTGTAAAAACCAATTTTAATCTGTACAAAGCGCATAATGTATCTAACATATTTAGTAGGATAAGGAATAATATTGTACTGTTGAAAATAGTTTCGCAATTATGTCTTCTTTATTTTTAAACACAAAATTGGTAGTGTGGGTATAGGCTATATAACATTACGGTGTATTTCTTTAGGTAGTCTTACATAACCAAATAAAAATAATAATGAACGCCAGAAATAATAAAAATATATGCAAGTATATCGTACTACAAGAATATTCAATTTCACTCGTCTCTTATAAATAAGTCACAATAAAGCATTTTGTGACAAAAAATAATTGATGATTGCAAAGTTCCGTTTCATATAAATAAAACTAAAGTGTCTGTTTGTGATTTCAAAATAAACAGCAAATAACCACATAAAAATTAACAGTAGATCAAAAATGTATGAAAATTTACAAAACCGTCAATGTCTCGCCGTTCGAGTCGGTCACACCGTACAGCTCGTAGGCTAGCTCATTTTAAATCAGTGATATCTCCTTAAATATTTATTAGAATGATGCACAGTAAAATAATAGGTCAGGGCAAAAATATTTTCGTATTTTTAATGTATTATTAGTAATGAAATAAAATATTATTGATTACTATTATAATAATATATTAAAATAAATACCGCAAAAAAAATATGTGCGGTTTACGGACCTAATGCGATATCAATAAGAGTAGCACAAGCGTTTCAAGTCTGGAAATTTTAGTGTAAAAGATGAAGTTCGCTCTGGAGCCCTGTCACAGATAAAATCAGTGCTATCTTTGAAAAAGTGGAGTAAGATCGACATATTAGTAGCTATGACATTGCTGAAGAACTGGATGTTGATCATAACAGTGTTACGTCATTTACGAAAGTCTGAATACAAGAAAAAATTCCGAACTATTTCTTCTTGATTACGGGTGACGAAAAATGGGTGAGTTAAGATAAGAATGTGCGAAAAATATCATGGTCGAAACATGGACAAGTCCCACAGACCATGGCAAAGCTCGGCCTGAATCGGAACAAAGTGATGCTATGTGTATGGTGGGATTAAAAAGGAATCGTCCACTATGTGCTTTTGCCACTGGGTTAAGCTATCGATTCTGAGCTCTACTGTCAGCAACTGTTGAGATTAGAAAAAAGCGGCCGGAGCTGGTGAATAGGAAGGGCGTGGTGTTCCACCATGACAACGCCAGACCGCACTCATCTATAGCCACGCAGCAAAAATTGAGAGAGCTTGGCTGGAATGTTGATGTTGATGCATCCTCCGTATAGCCCTGACCTTGCTCTATCAGATTTCAACCTGTTTCGGTCATTGCAGAACACTTTAGGAAGCATAAAGCTAACCTCAAAAGAACATTGTGAACACTACCTGTCAGATTTTTTTAATCAAAAATATCAAATTCTACAGGAATGGGATCATGGCACTACCCATAAGATGGCAACAAGTCCTTGATCAAAACAGTACATACATATTATAAATAAATAAAAAAATTATACCTAAAAAAATATTTTCCTTTGTATGACTAATACGAAAATACCTTTTCCGCTTTTGCCCGATCTTATATTTATTTTGATAAAGATGAATTCCAAATTAGAAAATGCATTAACAATAATCCGAGAAATTTTAATTAAATATAATAAAATAGTTACTTTGGCTCATTCTTCAGAGATAAACATTTACTATAGTGGACTTTTTAATAGATTTTTTAAAGGGCAATATTTTTGTAAAACATTGTTTTTATGTGTCTCATAAGGTTGAGTCAGTGAATGCCATGTAAGCGTTCAGGAAGGTCATTGTGGGCTAATTTTTTGTTAAAACATCAAAATTCTTTGTTGCTTAACAACAATTGTTTAGCGACGGTCGTTATTAACATGGCAGAGTAAATTGGATGTCATATTATAAAATATTTTAATATATAAGTATATATCGAGGATATTACAAATATGAGAAAAAAAGTAACCTTTGTCCATCCAAAGACCCACAAGTATCTCTATATTATAGAAATTTTATCACAATCGAATCAGTGGTTTGGCCCTGACTGCGTCACAGACATACAAACAGACAGAGAGTTACTTTCGAATTTATAATATAGGTATGGATTTAATGAGTATAGTATAGTTTTTTTTTTTCTAAAGTAATCATATGATTGTTTTATTAATATTTCAAGTGTTTTTTTTAATACTTTTTTAAGGAAAAGACAAGGCAAACGAGCGATCGGGTCACCTGATAGGAAGTGATCACCGCAACCCACCACCCCGTGCAATACCAGAGGAGCCACAGGTGCGTTGCCGGCCTTTAAGGTGGAGATAGACGCGCTTTTTAAAGTTACCCATGTCATATCGACCTGGAAACACTGCCGCGGGTAGACCATTCTACTGTTCGGTAGTGCGTGGGAGTAATAGTGGAGCGCCACGTATCCAGGTAGTGTGGATGATATTTAAGCTTATGACGTACTGTGCGGTTAGAAAATTCGACGGCAGGTAACAGGTCAAACAGTTCTGCAGAACACTCCCCATGATAAATACGGTAGAGAACGCACAACAAGGAGACATCTCTACGCAAAGCCAAAGTTTAATGATAGAAAAGAATCTTATTACTAGGTTCCCAACTTCCCTCTTTCTACCCTTTTCTGTGCGGGTATACCACTTGAAGCTATAAAAAATCTCCACATTAAAGGAATGTACAAACTAGTGATCTACTACTATTTTTCACCTACTCGAAATTTGTCAGTATAAAAATAAACAACATTATTATATTACCTGAATAACTCATAAATATTTTAATTTTTAATTTACCTTTAGTTCTTTATAAATTCGTTCTGACGGTCCAATCCTTTTCAACATTTGTATATATGAAAATATAGCTTCAAGCACCTGTCAACACAAAAAACATTACATTGCATAAATAATATAATAATTAAAAAATATTATTCACTTATAATAAATATATTACAACTGTCAATATACTATATTTAAATAATCATTATTATTTACATTCTTCCCTTGGTAGATCGTTAGTAACAATGTCTCAAGGACAAGACGAAGAATGCAATGAATGAATGAAAGACGAATTCGGCAGAAAGTGGGGAACGGAATGTCTTAACACTCGTTTCCCCCTCCCTACAAGAATTATATAGAAATCTTCTAAATGATTTCTTGAATATCTACCTCTTCAACATGATCAAGTCCTTTTTTAGTAAGAACAACTTGTACGGAGAACAGGCTGTACATAGAAGTGTAATCTGTGCCTCTTTCTGGAATACCCGCGGCCAGATCGAGCGCCCATACTCTAAGATAAATAAATAATATAATTATACATATATTAAAAAAAAATAAAAAACTAAATCAGCTTCACGCTGTATCCCGCACACAGCAGGGTAGGCAGAGCCTCTGCCGATCGATAGTGGACTATCGATCGGAATTCGATATTCTATCGATAGTAGTCCGATAGAAGGGCTATCGATATTATAATCGATAGTATCGATTAAAGAGATAGTATCGAAACTATCGATAGTTCTAAAGGGTACAATACTATCGGACAAATGCAATACTATCGATATTATCGATAGTATCGTACCTCCAAATCAGAAAGACATCGATACTATCGATAGTATCGATACTATTGAATTTCTAGGAAACGATAGTATCGACAGTATCGATAGTATCGATACTATCGATTATTGTGAACTACCGATTGCTTGCTAATTTGCGATAGTATTGATTATTATTTTCATGTGTAGTCACTAATCATTATGATATTAGAAACATCTTAGTTGAAGTACCTAACTAATTGCTTATTCATACGCCATATTAAGTATTTCTTCTTTTCACCAAAAAATCAAACAAAATAAATATAATAAAAACGAAAGAATCATACTCAATACTATCGTAAATTAGCATATAATCGATAGTGCAAAATAATCGATGGTATCGATACAATAGATTTTATCGATACTATTGTATCCTAGACATTTAATAGTATCGATACTATCGATTGTATTGATTATTTTCCGATTAGGAGATACGATACTATAGATAGTATCGATAGTATTGCACTTAGCCGATTGTATTGTATTCTTCTAAGCTATCGATAGAATCGATAGTATCGATAAGATCGATACTATCGATTGTTGTATCGATCGCATAGGCTTTTTTAGATTAAAACTATCGATGGCGAAACTATCGATAGTTTGGCAACACTAGGCAGAGGGAACCTAGTGTCATAAGATCCGTTCCCCACTTTCTGCCGAATTCTGGACGCATTGCGTGTTGAGTGGCAGAACTCAACGCCGCGCTTTTCCCTCGACACCAGAGCGAAGAAATGGAAATATAAATTTAAATAAATATTTCATCTCCTCGAGCGGGGATCGAACCCACAACCTGTCGGTTTTACAGTCACACTTTGTGCCACTGCGCCACGAATGGCCTCATACATATATTAATTATATCTATATTTATATCGCCGCTTAAAACGTCTCAAATTCGTGTAGAACGGAGTATGTTTACACTTATGAAAGAACAAATAACAACAAAAATAATGAAAATATAGAATATATGCAACACTATAAAAAAGCAAGTACACATTAAACAATCTTTTAGTAAACGATTTATTTAAAAAGATTAAAGGTAAAAAAAAATGGTCAAAAAATAAACAGAATTAAAATTCCTACAAAATTTCAACAATTAATGTTACAAGTTTATATGGTGTATCTGAAAATATAAATATATTTTAACTCACTTTTTCCTTAAATAGGAGAGGAGGCTACCGCGTCCCTCGTGTCCGAGTAGAAACGACACGTACTCCTGCGGCTTCGATTCGTATTCGGATAGCAATGATCTCATGCACCATGTTAAGTGTACCTAGAAGAAAAACAAATTAACTATTACTTCTTTATTATAAAATTATAATTATATACATGGTGGAAGCGTCAGCGCTCCTTTTACGGGAACGGCATATAGACTAAAATATTTTATACCCATACCTAAAGAAATTAATCTATATACCTCAATAGTTTAGTTTTTTTTTTCATTTCACGATGTTTATCCATACCTGTATTTCGTGTGACGTAGTTACGCATATATACCAATAACGTAAACACACGCTACTACAAAAATACTACTAAAGGTTAAACTTTGAACTTTGCCGCTAATACCTACGACTCGATTTCGGAATGATGCGTATGGCGTTTTATTTTACAACGATAATTTTATTATTTATTTTATTTGAAAAAAAAAAACAACTTTTTCATTTTTGAAAAAAAATAATTTTTAAATTGTATTAGGCTTTTATAGAGATTTTTAAAATTTTTTTAAAAATGTTATTCCATACTTAGGAAAAACAACACTTATTTAGAAAAAGTATAAAAAGTTGGACGTAGCGGGACTCAAACCCGCGGCTCCTGGAAACCGACCAGAGATGCTAACAACATAAATAAGTTGTAACAAGCGTATAAAAATATCAACGTAGCTCGATGAAAACATATGGTTTAGTGGTCAGAGCGCCTTGTCGGTTTCCAGGAGACGCGAGTTCGAGTCCCGCTACGTTAAAATTTTTATACGTTTTCTAAATAAGTACTTTTATAGAGAAGTTAAAACTGTGGTTTCATTTAAAGTTGTGCTTTGTCAGCATACTGTATAAAATAAAAAAGCTGAAAGTTTCGAAAAATGTTTTTTATTCCAGTGCAAACATATATCTTTATTCTCAAATAGAAAATATTATCATTTGCAATACGGTCAACAAGTCGTGGCGCAGACTTGATTTTTCGGATTTTTTCTTCTTCTTGCCGAATAAACAATAAGCAAAAAATCCGGAAACTCAACTTCAGTCTCGCCACGTTTTGTCGACCGTACTATAAGTTTTTATAACGTAATGCATGTGTAAGTATTTTTATTATATATTTTTTGCATTTTACACGAAAATACCACAGAAACTCTAGTGCACTAGGTTAGATCACAATAAATATAGCGTTTCTTTTTACACCGTATGAGTTAAGGTCTACATCGCTTACATACATTTACACTAATCCACATCTAGTGCTGTACATGATATACGTTCTACTAATGACAGAACCTATAATAAAGTAGAGATCAGGATAATAAAAATACTCTAAATATATAAATTATCTCGAACGAATATAATTATTACACAACCATCACATTTAATCAGGCATGGTCTAAGCCATGGAAATGTCAAGTATTTTTTTTATTTACCTATATTTCGCATACATTCCGTTCTCAGCTTTTCGCCTGTTCTAGGACTTTATGTACTGGCTGGTGAAGCTCTACGCCTTTTTTATTCCGTTATTCTTTATATAAGATAATATGTAGTAGTTAGTACACATATTAATAGCAAAGTGCATACTATAATACAGTGGTGTAGGGTAAAACACAATTTTTATTTTACCTCGGTAGTATCGCCGACTGGCTTCATATAATAAATGTCTTTGAATTGCGGTGTAACCACTTCTGGTTTGAAAGAAAATTTACTGAAGTCATCAGCTGGCAACTTATTCGTGGGTATTTGTCCGAACGTACATGATACATGTTTCTCTAGATCTGCAAGATCCATACGGGCCTGTAAATTATGTAAAATTTAGAATTAACAAACTTATAATTACTACTTTTTATTAACCTACGTTAAAAGTGCAAACATAGAAAAATATATTAAATAAGGAAATCATTATAAAGAACAGAATTAAAAGATTTTAGCACTAAAGTAATTTTAATATATTCGTCGATTATGCTGTAATTCGGCAGATATTTTAGAATTTGTGATGTTTTGTCTCTGCTCAATAGTAGGAATTTTGTAATATGTAGTATTTCAAAACTATCGGCTTATAAATCTCGGAAATAACATAAAACAAAAATTAATTTTAAATAAGCTAAATTTTATCAAAAATTTTCAAGAGCTATACCAAAAAAAATACTGATGATTTTTTCCAGAAGAATTTTAAAAACTATTATATTAATATTAGTATAGAATAATCGTTGAAAGTTTCATAGGCACAACTCAATGACAACATATTAAAAAAAGTACTCGAATCATAAAACAGTAAAAAATTGTTTTTCTTATAATATTATAAGGATTTACTATATTTAAATCGATTTTTTTACATATTTGCACAAGTGCTTCAATTTTTTACCAAACTGGTAACTTTAATCAGACAATGTTTACTGAGTACAAATATTTTAATATTGTAAAGCAGGCCTTGAACAGGCTATTATACACTTAAGTGGTTAATATTAAAACGCTGTAAAAAGAATTTTACACAAATGTTTAACAATTTTTTTGTACTGTCTACTAAGTTTTTGATAAAATTTAGCTTATTTAAAAAGATTTTTGTTTCCATGTTATTTCCAAAATTTATAAGCCGATAGTTTTAAAATAGTACATTATACTAAATACTTATTATTGAACTATATTGAGAAAAAAATCACGAGCACTGACTGAACAGTTGGGTACTGTACTTGTCAATTTACTTTAAGAATCCGAATTTGTGGTTTTTTCAAAAAATCACAAAACCTTAAATATAGCCTATATCTGCTGAAAATCGACCATGCATAGGGGTGAAATGGATAAGTACTGTCATCTTCTACCCATAGACAATCGTTGATCCGCCGAGCGTATTACACCTGCATATTAAAATATAAAAATACAATTGGTTTTACTAATCAATTGTATTTTTATATTCGATTTTCAATTACATTTTCGGCAATTGTTTAGCATTTAATTTTGTAAATACAATTGTATTTATTCTTAATAGTAAACTCTCAAAAAAGGTCTTCTATTTTTTACGAATGTATTTCTAGGAATTAACCAATAGCTACACAAATATTCCTAATCAACCTAACATTACTATACATCCCAAATTTCAATTATTCAAAAAAACTCAACCGACCTGTACAGCCACAGTCATTCTATGAGCGCTATAATGGCGTTTCCTAAACTCTTGGGCAGCTTTATGCAATTTCTCATCATCATGTATATCGTCGCGTAAGCTACGTAGATTGCCCCAAATAAAAGTTCTAGCTGGGTGTCCTTCCGGGAAAAGGGATGCGATGAGCTGGTGTCTACGATTTGCATCCGACGGAGCGGCCAATGAGAATTCTATAATAGAAATGTTATATATTATTATTTTTTTCAACTTCATCCTGTATCCCGCTATAGTCTGTCCTATTGTTAAAACACTACATTCATCACTTTCCGCCGAATTTTCAAGACATTGTTTGTTGGGTGCCGGAACTCTACGCCGCGCTTTGTCTTGTCAGGCAGGAAATGAAAACGCATTTTTTTATTGTGTGTATGTATTGGTTAGATAAGTTACCACTTTGAGCAACATGACATACTAGTAGAAATATTATTTAATTGTGTTATTTACGTGGTAAATTAAATATTATTTAGTTGTCCAATATATTCAAGACAAAGATCTATTTAAAAAGTCACCAGCCAGGTTATATATAAACAGAATGTGTAAATTTTTAACAAGCAATACTTCTATAATTTGTTCAAATTATAGAAGTATAAAATAAAGTATTATTTTTTTTCTATATAAATCTTTCTTATTACCGGATTGTATAGCTTCTCTTTCGCGTTGCATAGCCTCCTTCTTCATGAGTGGGCTGACGAAGAACTGACTGAATATATCCATAGCTTCTGGCAGACTTTTCTCCTGGACGTCGAAGTAAAAGGTTGTTACCTCGGAGTCTGTGTAAGCATTATCGTAACCACCTTCTTTCTATACAAAACGAGAGTTAAAAAAAATAATAAGTAGTCTTTTATTTATATTACAAAACAGATTTAATAACTTAACATAACAAATACATATGTTTTAGTATTATATAATTAAAATCAATGTTTAATGTTCAATATGAAACATTACGACTAAAATATAGAAGATTACTGAGTGTACCTAATACATTTAATATAATTGATTTGTTTTATTTGATTTGTTTTATTTTTAATAGATATTAAAAAAAAACTTTGTTGTATTTGTATAACTTTTTTATAATTTTGTATAATTTAAATTTTTTTATCCCGCATAAAGCAGGGTAGGCAGAGGGAACACTATATGTTAAGACACTCCACTGCTCACTTTCCACCAATTTTTTCGAGTCATTACATATTCTGTGGCGAAATTCAACACCGCGCTTGTCACTTGTTACCAGAGAAAAAAAATAATAAACCATAATTCATTCCTTGGAGTGGGAGTCGAACCCACAAACATCGCGTTTCAGTCACGCACTTATGCCACTGCGCCACAACGGCGTCAATTAATACATGAATCGGTAATATTTTCTATTTACCCGAACAAGCGAATTAAACTCATTCTCCTTTGGGTATTTCTCGCTGCCCAAGAACACCATGTGTTCTACAAAGTGCGCCAATCCCTGTATGTCGGCTGGGTTGCTGTAACTGCCGACTCCAACAGAAAGAGCACACGCTGCCTAAAACAAAATATATTTTTTCTAAGTATGATTTTTGTTTTAATCGGAACGATTTCTGTTTCAGGCTTAATCTATTGTATAGTATTGTAGGCAGAGAGACCCTAGTGTACACTCTATTCTCCACTATCCGCCGCAAGACATTACATATTTCTATTATTTATTAATTATGGAACGGTAAAAGAGAAAGAACTTCTCTACTCTTTTTCTTGTAAAAATCATTAACGTTTACATGCTTAGTGGTCAGACTTGAAATCGTAATCTATCGGTCAGGAAATTATAGTCAAATATTATTAAGATTAATATGAATTATTAACAAAACAAAATATTTATTTTAGGTTAATCTAATAATGTACTTTTTTTAGGGCATTAAGACAAAAAAATCCTGTAACACGTATTAAATTGCTCATTATTTTTAGACATCTGTTCTTATTAAATATTTATTTATAATAAATTTATACTCAAATTACAAATATTTTTTTTGCTCCGGTATCGAGGCAACGGCACGGCGTTGAGTTTTGCCGCTTAACACGCAATGCCACTTGAATTTGGAGGAAAATGGGGAACCAGAGTGTCTTGAGGTTGTAGGTTCACTCTATAGGTAGAGTGAACCTACAGCCTACCCTGCTGTGTGCGGGATATAGCGTGAAGCTGATTTCATTTTTACAATGCATATATTTATCTAAAAAAATATTATGATAAAAATAATTAAACGTAATTAATAATAGGTAATTCGTTGTATTTTATATACATATTACTATATTTTTAGAAAATTATTTCTTATGAAGTATCCACCTCCATCAATTCACGTCTGAAATTTATGCACGTATTCGATATGACCTCAGTCTTTATTTTAATACATTACCTTTCGTATTAAATAGACTAGCTTACTAATAAATTACTAATTGTAATTTTTTTATCATATTATCTCTATCTCTATATATAATAAGACAGTAAAAATATTTTGTCTGGACATTTAGAAATTTTGATTGAAATGGATAGAGGGACACTTAAAAAGAATAATAGAAAGCAAAAAGATTTTTTTGAATTTCTTGTCTGTCTGTCTGTCTGTCTATCTGTCTGTCGATATATTTTTGTCCGCATTTTTCTCTGAAAGTACTGAACCGATTTACTTGAAAATTTCACGAATTGCTTTGTTTTAAATTAACTTAAGTACTAAAGTTTAATTCATCAAAATCGGTTTATTAAAAAAAAAGTTATCATCATTTGAATGAACTCAAGGCATTAGCTTGCCTGCGAATATTTTATAGCAATCGCGCTGGTTTCTTGGCTAAAGAATGACATTCGAAACGTCTGGGTTATATGACTGTTGATAAAAATATATACATTTTTGAAGCACTATTATATAATATTTTATACAATAAAGTAAACAAAATTGAATTGTTAGTGGAGATTACCTTCATAAATCATAACAGTTAAGTTTAAGTCGTAATTAATTCAACACAGAGATAAAGAACGATCTTGAAAGAAATATCAAGTAAATACAAAGATTTTTTGGTTGGTTCGTTCATATAATATATGTAACTAATTTAAAAACTGTACAGGAGTTAATATGCAATTATTACAGTTATTTTACAAAGAATATTATGAATCCTTCAAATCAATAATTTAACATTTAAGGCTGTTTCTGAATGAGTAAATTAAATTATTCACTGACATCAGCATATTTAACAGAGTTTTAGAATTATGATGAGACGTATATTATATAGGTAAAAAGAACTTAAAGTTACAAATATATATACATGTAATACATAATTAGCTTTATGTATATTTTTAAAATACATGATTACTGATTTAATAAGCACAATTGATTGACAACTATAATGACTTCTAATATGATTTTTTTACGACATTATCGTCAAAGAATTTTTGATTGTTTTAAATAAAAAAATACGACCATTATTGATATTTGATATTTAAAAAAATACAACGTAGGCATTTGTTATGATTTTTAAAGCACTTATGAAAGGTACATCACCTTATATAAGTTTAAAAATCTAAAATTTTGGATAGGTATCAACATTGGCGTATCTAGAGATATTTTCTGGGAGGGGGTTGGATCTTGTTGTTTTTTAATTTTGCAGAGCAATTCTTTTTTTCCGGAAAAAATTCCCGGCCTCCCCTGTTCCAGAGCCCATCAAACGGACAAACCTTTGATTTAGTAATTAAAATCACTTACCACTAAACCAATAGGCCTGTGCAAATATGAGAAAACTTACTTTCTTTAATCTTTTCTTTTGTTTTTTGTATCAGTCAGTCACTCAAGATTAACAAAAGGCAGATGAGACTTTATGTAGTCATAACAATATATTAAAACCAAACAGTATTGGGACATCTAAATATAAGTATCTATCGTTCTGACAATGAAACGTATATCTACCTACAATATTAATTTAAACTATTTATAAATTCCAAACAAGGTATCTAGTTAAAGTGCTATGAAGTGATGTTAACACCTCTTTTCTATACAAGCCTTCATTTCATCCCTTTAGGGTTAAAATTTTTCAGTCCCTTCTTACTGTTCACATTATGAAAATAAACATCTGTCCAAACGTTCATGTTTCTTGTGCGTCTATACCTCAGTCAGTGGGATTTTTAACCCAAAAATTAAAGGTCCCAATCGGGACAGGCATAGTCCCGCTTTTACGGAATATTCCACGTACAGTGAGAAAACATTTTGTATTACTTTAAGATTTTAATTAATTAAGGTACTAATAGTTTCATAGAAATACAAATAAATATGTGCGTAAGTTACGTAAAATTATTCTGAGGACTTGACAACTTGAATTGGACTTTTAAAAATATAGTGACGTTTTTCCATTCTATATTGGTATCTATCACCATTGAGAACTTTATTTAAAATTCAAGACAAATAATAAATTAAATTGTCATTAGTAAAAAATTGTTGCCCCGCTTTTGGCGAAAGAATCCCGCTTTTTTATTTAACATTTTAAGAATTCCACTTTTCACCAAAAGAAAATTTGGCAACGCTAATTTGATGGTACCCACACTGGGTACCATCAGATTAGCGTTAGCATTCCTGTACCGTGACTGTCTATTTACAGTTTAACAATGTACATCTACTGTAGACACTCGTTTCACAAACGAATTAAGTAAGTACATTAATAAAATTACAAATGGGGACAAACAAAATTCATTTAACCCTAAAAAGATAGTCATATTTTTATGTACGTTAAAGATAGTCATGCTTAATTTTGACACATTTTTTTTTATTTGTCTATAGATAGGGACATATTTATTATAACGAAGAAAATATACTTTATTATGTATTATACACATATTACATACGTACAAATAATGAAAAGTACAGAGAATTTATTTAAATTTATTTATTTTTTAGAAAAAAATTACAGAAGTAGTGCCAATGACATTGTGGGTCAAAATACTACTAAAGGAAAATGCTATTAAATATTTTTTTATTTAGATTCTGGTGGTTATTTATAGGTATTGTTTACCATCATGACACAAGCAATCACAAATGTTATGCATGTCATTAAATTTATTTAAATAATAAAAAAAATGCAAAATGGAGTATTACACTCCATTAAATTCAAAAGGTAAAAAAAAAATATGAGATTATGTTGGTAATGATATGTTTGTTAATATTTAAAACTATAAATATGGTGAGGATTAGTTAGTCTTCTTATGACAGTGAAGAAAGGAAAGTAAATCATTCCCGCCAAACGAGGACACAACTGTTGTCAGACACTATTATACTGAGCTACAACTGCCTTAGGATTGATTAAAAAGAAATTATATAAATAATACTTTGCACCTATTTTTTTTTAATTTAAACAACATTATAATCTCAATATTGTGATAGAGTTTTATAAAGGTTACCTAAGTCAATAAAATTTGTTTATAAATTGGAAAACTTTAAGTTACCAATTATTGTCCATGAACCAAACTGCTAGATAATAGGATCACAGCAATAATAGTATCGGTCAAGGTTACAAGACATATGATTGGATCAATGTCTTATTGCATAGTTTATACTATATCAAAACAATTTGACAAGGTATTCTATATAAAAAATATTAAGCAAATTTACATATTATATGGAGTTAAAAAAGGTAATTAACTTATATGTTAACAAACATATTTAAAGAAAATATCAAAATTATACGATATAGTTTTATTATAATAAATGAAAAAAAAAAGAATCAGCTTCACGCTGTATCCCGCACACAGCAAGGTAGGCAGAGGGAACCTAGTGTTAAGATACTCCGTTCCCCGTTTCTGCCGGATTCTGGAGGCATTGCGTGTTGAGTGGCAGAACTCAACGCCGCGGTTTGCCTCCACACCAGAGCGAAGAAATGGAAATATAAATTTAAGTAAATATTTCATCTCCTCGAGTGGGGATCGAATCCACAACCAGTCGGTTGTACAGTCACACCTCGTGCCGCTGCGCACCTACTGACCATATTGCAAAGACAACTCTGACTTTGACTCTATTTAACCAAAGATTGAAAATAACAATAATGTGACTTACTAGCTTTTCCTCATCAGATTCGGCTGTTCTTTTGGTATCATGTCCTTTTGATTTGAGAGCAGACAGTACGGATTTACCACCATGTCTTTTCTGGACTTTACTCTCATCTGTACCAACGCTTCCTTCTTCACTTGAATTGCCATTGCTAATAGATGGCCTACTTGGATCTGATATGAGTAGTGCAGTTAGACCATTTTCTAACCTTATTGTTCTGCAAAATAATATACAAACTTGCAGTTCAAATCGTGATATAATAGTCAAATGTATTTAAAACTAGCGGCCCATTCGCGGCTTATCACTTATAATTATTGTATTATGCTGCATTGGCCATGAGGTAATCAATATAAATTATATAATCACTATAATTTATACATTCAATTATTGTGAGAAAGTATAAGCATTACATGGTTGCTTGCGAGGAGGAAATCGGCGGTAAGGGCGCCTCGCAGTACTCGTGCGTATGTTTGCGGCCGTAAAAAGAGAGTTGAATTATTTTAATTTTATATTTTCTCAAAAAATATACGTTCAAATAACATGTTATAAAAGCCAAAGCATATCTTTATAAAACTTCCTTGATGGTGAAATAACTCGTTCGCAATATCTTTAAAAAATAAGAAACGTTGAAATAACACGTTGCAATTTTCAATTATTTTTGTCACAAAATACGTTACTTTGACTTATTTATTACAGATAGATATACGGTATCGCGGACTTTTTTAAAACTAATAAAACAGAACATTTCTTTCATACAATATATTGACATATATATTTACTATTTTTGCAGCCAACGCGCTTAAAGCAATTCGAAGACGTTCATTATTATTGTAATTTTGTTGTTTAAGGCTAGCTAAGACTTATATCAAAATGTTATATAGCCTATAGCACTTCTGAAGAACGTAGCTTTCACACAAAACAAAATATAAACAAAAATAAGTAGCTTGGACCACTAGATCCAGAGATCTTAGCGTTTAAACAAACAAACAAACTCTTCCGCTTTATTATATTTGTATAGATAATATATGTGAAGTTAAAGGTACTATACTACTGTTTTGGCTAGGTACTAAAATGCTTATTTTAATCCCTTCATTTGTAAAAATAAAAATTTATAATGAAATAAATAATATGAAAATAATTTGATTTTGCTTCATTAAAAATTATGTAGGAATAATATTTTAAAATCTTCATACTCACTTATAAAGCTTTTTATCAGAAGCAGATTTAATAGGCTCGGAGAGAACCTCAATTTTTTCCTTTTTACTGCATTTATTAAAAATTGGCTTCAGCCGATTGATTATTTTGCTTAATATTTCAGATTTAAATTTAGGAATTCTACGAAGACTTTTCTTTTTAGACATTGTGATGAAGATATGTTTATACTGCAATAACCAGATGTTATTGAATGAAGTTGGACAGAAATTTTGGCGGCTTTTATTGTGTTAAATGACAGTAAAAGGCTAGCCGCACACACACAATCTTTTTGTCAACACAATATTATTGTTCTATATATATGGCCACGCACTACATAATATTTCGTCAAAAAATCCGAAGCAGTCGCTCAGTAGCTTTATTTATATGTGAACGTGTTAAGTCTAAAATGGATAGAAAGAAAAAAACCGATGCTTTATTTATTGTATTTAACTTACATTCAAAAAAAAGGAAAAGTGGATGAGAAAAAAATCTGAGTTTAATCATTTCATTATTATTAATGAATACAACTAATAGAGGTCAGAGGCGACAGGTTGTGGGTTCTTTTCCCCTCGAAGAAATGAAGTATGTAATAATTTCATTTCTTCGCTCTGGTATCGAGGATTAGCTTAGCGTTGACTTCCGCCACTCCAGAATTCGGTAAAAATTGGGGAATGTAACAAAGGTTTATTCTGCACACAGCAGGGTCGGCAGAGGGAACCTAGTGTTAAGACACTCCATTCCCCACTTTCCGCCGAAGTCGAAGTAGTCCCTTTATTATGGTAATTAATGAAATAATATCCTTCGGTTCCCTCTGGCTACCCTTCTGTATGCGGCATACATCGTGAAACAAATTTTACTAATAGAGTATGATTAAAAAATAATATTTCTTTTTTAAATATCGAGCAGGTTTTTTAACGATATTACGCTATCATTTTTCTTGACTTTATCGCGACATGCTTCAAAAGATAGATATTCCACAGCTCTGGATAAGTTTTCCATGTCTTGATAAACACTATTAAATATTATTTTTCCGTGGGAGTAGTATTATCATCATTGTTATCGCTATTTACACTGTTTTTTTCGTCATTCTCCTTTGTCTTTTTTTTTAATAAGTAAAATATTGCCACGCGTCAGCACACGACAATATTATTGACAATAACCCTGGCTCCCTCCGGTATTGTCGTGGCAAAAACAGAATTTCTAGAAATCTATAATAATATTGAGAAACCGGCTACTCACACTCAATATTATTGACAATATTATTGTACGTGTGCGGCCAGGCTTGGCACAAAGTGTGATTGTAAAACCGACTGGTTGTGGTTCGATCCCCACTGGAGGAGATGAAATATTTACTTAAATTTATATATCCATTTCTTCACTCTGGTGTCGAGGCAAAGCGGGGCGTTGAGTTCTGCCACTCAACACGTAATGCCTCCAGAATTCGGCAGAAAGTGGGGAACGGAGTGTCTTAACACTAGGTTTCCTCTGCCTACTCTGCTGTGTGCGGGATACAGCGTGAAGCTGAAAAAGTATTTTTCAAATAAATTATCCGCTACGTCACGGACTCCATGACTACCTTGGATGAATGTGTTACGTATGCAGTCAGACCGCGTTACGCCGCACATCCACCTCAGCATCTTCATTTCCATGATATGAAACTCCCGCCGTGAGTGTGCCGAGTTAGTGCTGGCCAGTATTCGCTGTCGTATAAAAGAACCGGTCGGATGATGCTCTTGTATATTATACCCTTGTTTGAGCGGTAAATGAGTAGGCCGATCGCAGACCACACCAGTGACCATTTAGCCCAGCCATTTAGCCCAGGCAGCGTTTATCAGGCTATAGACATTGTGATCTATGCACCCAGACTTGTGCACGATGGATCTAAGGTACCTGAACTTTTCCGATTTAACGGTGGGTTCAGGACCTATATCGATTGTGCTCGAGTCTGGGCTCCCGCAGGCCATGTACTCGGTCTTCAACATATTTAGTTTAAGATCCCGATATGCCTCCATCAAAGTTCTGAGGGCGAAAATGGCGTCTATAGTGCCCGATCCTTGCTGATCCATATTGAGACTCAATAAATAGTACACTCTCGGCGGAGCCTGAGGTCCACTGCTTTTTCGTTTTTCATGCGTCCAAGACAATTATAAGTTTCGTCGGAGGTTATTGGAGCAATAAGTCCAAGGTTGCCTTGCAACACGCAATGCCTCCAGAATTCGGCAGAAAGTGGGGAACAGAGTGTCTTAACATTAGGTTCCCTCTGCCTACCCTGCTGTGTGCGGGATACAGCGTGAAGCTGAAAAAAAAGTCCAAGGTTAGGTGGTGGGCCGTGATGAAAACTGCATGGATGCTGAGTGAGAACTCCTAGAAGTAACGTCTCCATCTCTCTTTTACAGAGGCATGACTACAGAGCAGCGTGCCCTGAGAATTTCTGACGCAAAGACATTTTGTGATATGTTGCGTCGCTTTATCCCGGGAACGTGCCAGTTTGTAAATCAGCTCCTCCACAGTTTCAAGTTTATCATATAGTGGTGATAAACTCTCATTGCGGGCTAAAGCTCTTTTACTGGCTCTTCGCTACTAAGTACTCCAGTCTATCTTCAGGAGAGTTGGATTGCTGCCACTTCTTAAAGGCAACCTTCTTTTTACGAGTCACCTGCACCTTGTCATTCCACCACCATATCTCCCTGTCGATGACACGTCTGACCTCGATCCCAAGCATTCTGAGTAGTCTCGGTGTTAGTCGAAAGATTATGACTTTTCCCCTCTGCCAGGAAATTGGTCTGCATAGGTCGATTCAGTAACCACCACTTAATACGAGGCCTATGTTTCTTGGCTACTTTCTTCTTCGGAGTGACGTTAAAGTCCATGACAAGAAGGCGATGATGGGTTGTCAGGCTTTCACCTGGAATAACTTTACAGTTAGTTCCCCTGCCCATATGACACCGTCTGATCAATAGGTAGACAATTTGAGTTGAGTGGAACCTACTCTTATACGTGATAAGGTACTGAGTATTCTTTTGGAAGAACGTATTCCCGACGGCCAGGTCAGATACAACACAGATTTCTCAGAATGTTGTCTCCCACTGTATTATGAATACCGTTTCTAAAACCCCCGTGAACACGTTCATATGGATCAGTCTACCGACGTGACCGTTCAAGTCCCCCCCAACTAAGACCACTTCGGTAGAATAAGCAGGACCTCTTCATACTGCTCCCAGATTGACTCCTTTTCGGATGCGCTACAGCCCGCCTGGGGGGCATAGGCACTGATTAAGTTTTGTGTTAACGCCCTCAATCAGCACCCTTACCCGCGATTAGGCGCTCGCAGCGACGATCAACTTCAAGAAGCCTGTTCTGAAGCTATTCAGAAAGCACTTCTACCACACTGTTTTTACCTAAAGGTGACCAAGTGTATATAAGCCGGTAACCCTGTATGATATTGAAATTGTACAATTTTGATTTATTTAAAGTATAAGACAAATTGTGGCAAAAAAACAAAAATTGTGATTTGGTGAACTAAATATTTGATTTTACTACATTTACAATCCTAAATAGTTGGTAAGTCATGCCATCACCATACAAAAAATTATGAATTTTTGTTCGGTACTTTTTGCGTGATTGGCAAACAAACAAACTGATAGACGACAAGAATTCTGCGGAGTGATTTTTTAGCTTCTATAATCGATATATTAACCGACCTAATTTTTATATCTTTCATGGACATAATTGACTTTTCTATGCTTTTATTTAAAGTAGGGATTGTAATCTCTATCTATAAATTAATTTTAAGTATCTCGTAAGATTTTATAAATCTTCAATAAATCTCAAACTTTCTGATGTAGCCAAGTAAGCAGTACCTAAGCAACCCTGGGTACCCACAAAAACAGGTATCTGTACGACAATTAGGTCGAATCAATCTTAAAAAAAATTATAACAGAGGGCGCCCACTTTTAGTGCAATCACAAAAAATAGGCGTGACCTGCTAAGCCGATTACTTTGGTAGGTAATACATCTGATAAGGATCTAACTCGCCATTGAAGAAAAAAAGGGGCAGCATACATATATTTTTTAAATATAAGTTAAAACTTAAAATTTAGTTACTTTTTAAAAATAAAATTACTGGAGATAGTAATAGTTCGACTCAACACATTTAGACAAACCACATGAAATCACTATATATACGTAGATCACGCGGCGCAAGAGGTATGCAGGGACCGTAGCGTTTGGCGCTCCATTCTCTCTGACTACCCCGCTAGGGATGTGTGGATGTGTGGTAGAGTCACGTCACCAGCAATGGCAACACGCATGGGCAGACTCGACTGGATCATTACCACCCCCGGCATTTAAAACCGGCGTTAAGTAGTGGCTTTATGCCACTACGTTTCGCATCAAGTAATGCCGGGTTCCTTAAAGGCCGGCAACGCACCTGTAACCCCTCTGGTGTTGCACGGGGTCGTGGGCGGCGGTAGTCACTTACCATCAGGTGACCCGAACGCTCGCTTGCCATGTCCTTTTCCATAAAAAAAAAGTAGAGAAGCTACATTAGATTACTACATATATATTTTTTATTTTTTAATCTTTAACCAAATAGCTTTAAATGGAGGAAGGACCATGCAATCTCATAAAAGAGGACTGTATAGGCGGCTTCTCTCGTCTCTCACACACAGGTGTGATGGAGGTTCTGGAAGCAGAACCAGAGTCTATATTACTTAACGCTGGAGACACATTCCAAGGTCCCATTTTTATAGTTTCATACGTTGAAAGGTCAGCCAACATTTCATGAATATGCTGCCTCCCGATGCTCATATAAGTTCTCGTTTTACATTTGTATTTTTTCAGCTTCACACCGCGTCTTTTACTTTCCACCAAATTTTCCAAATTGCGTGTTGACTCAAAAACAATGGCTGCACCTACTTCACGCCGCTCTTTGCCTTGTAAGCAGAGCGAAGAAATTAAAATACATACGGAATAAAATATTATTTAGGTATTTATTTGATTTTACTTCCAAAATTTATTGTATTTAAAGAAAAATATTTAATTATACGGTATTTAGACAGACGATATGATAGACGATATTTTTCCCACGTAAACGATCCCAATCCTAAATCTTGAAATCTCAGTGTATTTTATCGTCATACAAAATGAAAGCTAAAGCACACTTGGCAAAAGCGTGTGACTTTAAACACGGCAATTGTGGGTGCAGTTCCCACTCGGGGAAATGAATTGTAATTTATTGCTTACAAAATTTACATATAAATTTCTTATATTATTCTTGTTTAACAAAGTATTTTCAGATCATCAGCAAGCATATGGTACCAACTATGGGCGTAGGAAGAGGGGAAGCCGAGTGGGCCGTACTCACCCCAGAATAGTCCGGTGCCAAACCCAGAAATTTTACTAACAAACAATTTACCTCAAAAAAAAACAACATTTACACGGTCAAGTTGTGTTTTCCCATGCGTGTTTTAGTTTCCAATAACAATTTTATATATTCGTATTGATACTTTATTTTTTTTTTAATTGTTTATTCTTCCTTACACTACAGATGTGGTCCGTGCCTTTTGTCATCATATTTGCATTATTTTTAGGGTTCCGTACCTTTTAAGGAAAAAAGAACTCTTATAAAATCACTATGTTGTCCGTCTGTCTGTCTGACTGTTTGTCTCTCAAGAGTCTTTATCTTAGTAATGCTTGGAGATATCAAGTTGAAATTTAAACCATGCACTCAAATCTACGGTCACTTGATTTTTTAAAACAATCATATTTCTACATTTACTTAAAAAAAATGCGTATTTCGACGCTATAAACTCAATCAAAATTCAATGGGTACTACCGGTTGACGCATGAAATTCAGTAGAAATATGAAATTTTGCAGCTAGCAGCTAGCAACAGTAGTACTTACTGGTTTAGGAAAAAAACTGAAAAGTATACATTTGAGGATAAATTCTACAAGTAATAGCCTAATAAAGGAGACAAAATTTGGTATTAAATAATTTCATGTTAATTCTAGTGAGGTATTAGATGAAAGGATGAAGCTATGCTTGAATTTTAGAAGAAGCTCGCGCGACCTCCAATTTTTGTATGGAACCCTCGGTGGGCGAGCCGGGCACACGGTTGTCCGGTTTTTATATTATATACATATAAAAAATATATACTTTATTATACAGATGTTATGTATACTAGTCACGTTTCTGAGTATTAGACATACGAGTACACATATTAAAAATATAGTCTTCTTAATGTCTATAGATCTAATATTGATTTGACAAAAAAATAAAATACGAATATTTTATTTTTTAACTGAGTTAGAATTGCACTACAAAGTTAAATTATATTATTATGGGAAGATTTTTTTATCATTCCTAGGATGTTCCGCAAAGCTATCGAAATTCAAAAACATATATAATATAATATTTTAATACAGAGGATGGCTGGAAACTTTCTACCACCTGAGACCCACTCATAAAATCATGGAAGTCTCAAATCCACCATACCAGAGGGCAAGATTCTATCAGCTCATTCTGCAGGAATCCAGGGCAGTACGCGAGGCAATTAAGAAATCGTTGGCAGTAGTTTGAGATATTTATGTCAACTAACAGATGAATACCACCTCAGTCTACCCGTGACCACGGACTACTGCAAAGTGTTCGAAAGGTCGGGTTTCCAAAATGTATAATCTCTATATATAATAAGACAGTAAAAATATTTTGTCTGTACATTTAGTAATTTTGACTGAAATGGATAGAGGGACACTTAAAAAGAATAATAGAAAGCAAAAAGATTTTTTTTGAATTTCTTGTCTGTCTGTCTGTCTGTCTGTCGACATATTTTTGTCCGCATTTTTCTCTGAAAGTACTGAACCGATTTACTTGAAGATTTCACCAATTGCTTTGTTTTAACTCAACTTAACTACTAAAGTTCATCAAATATTTCAACAAAATCGGTTCATTAAAAAAAAGTTATCATCATTTGAATGAACTCAAGGCATTAGCTTGCCTGCGAATATTATATAGTAAGATTCTTGGCTAAAGAATGACTTTCGAAACGTCTGGGTTATATGACTGTTGATAAAAATATATATTTTCGAAGCATTATTATATAATATTTTATACAATAAAGTAAACAAAATTGAATTGTTAGTGGAGATTACCTTCATAAATCATAACAGTTAAGTTTAAGTCGTAATTAATTCAACACAGAGATAAAGAACGATCTTGAAAGAAATATCAAGTAAATACAAAGATTTTTTGGTTGGTTCGTTCATATAATATATGTAACTAATTTAAAAACTGTACAGGAGTTAATATGCAATTATTACAGTTATTTTACAAAGAATATTATGAATCCTTCAAATCAATAATTTAACATTTAAGGCTGTTTCTGAATGAGTAAATTAAATTATTCACTGACATCAGCACATTTAACAGAGTACATTATATAGGTAAAAAGAACATAAAGCTACAAAAATATATTATGTATAAAATATTTTATAAATATCAAATATCAACAATGGTCGTATTTTTTTTATTTAAAACAATCAAAAATTCTTTGACGATAATGTCGTAAAAAAATCATATTAGAAGTCGTAAAATCGTATTATAGTTGTCAATAAATTCTGCTTATTAAATCAATAATCATATATTTTAAGCGGGCGAAGCCGTGGGTGAGCCGCTACTTTTAAATATACGCAATTAATCCGGTTAAAATAGTTTCATTTAAAACGAGTAGTCATCGTGAAAATCGAAGAACTTAGCACAAACTATTAGTACTTGGTTCAATCATAACTAAATAGGTGTGTAATAATCACATTTTCAGAATTTTTTGTCTTTAATGGAAAGAAAATAATCAATAACAACAATACAAATGATAAAATTAAACACCACTACTAAAATATTGTTTATAAATTATAATTATACAAATTTTCAATTAGTGATTGACCGAAGATTCGGTTTCGGTTTCAATTTCGGCCAATCTCGGCCAAAAATTGTAGGGTCGACCATAGTTTCGGTTTCGGCCAAAATACGGCCGAACCTTCGGCCAAATAGAAACTAAATACTTGTTAGGTCACTCTGCTAATTATTGTGGTCCATGAGTTGTAAAGTCAGTTTAAAATTATGAAAATAAATTTTTTCATAACATATACATGTAAATCCTGCGTGGAAAGGTTTTCATAGTTGAGTATCTACGTCCCAAAATTACTTTGAATTACATTTTTTTATAGTAATAAAAGTATTTTTATAGGATAGTCTCTATAGCTTTGAAGATGGTACGCATAAGAGCGTGGTTAATTCTTGTCTTTTTTGAATAAAAATTATTAGAGATATTAATTTGAGAGCATATTTATTTGATACGCTACACGATATAAATTCAAAACTTATATTATTAAAACAAAACTCTAATATTGACAAAAAGGAACGCAGACCGTTCAAAATATAAATATTCTTCTTCTTCTTCTACTTCATATTTTAAACAGAAACCAACAATAATAACTTTAATTTAAACTTTAAACCAATCAAGAAAAAAAAAGGCACAGAAGACATAAGTCTGTGGTGCCCACCAACGCATGATAAAAAAAAATTAGAGAAATAATATTGATGGTAGCTTGAAGTCAACTTCGTAAAAGACTAATGTGCTAATGTAATAATCCTAGAAAATTATCAGATTTGCCAAATTGGCAATTGGCATTTATTTGACACAAAAACTGTTAGCTATTTCACTGAAAAAAATTACATAAAAGTACCAATACAAATTAAAACAAAATCTTATTTTATACTAGCGGCCTGCCCGCGGCTTTGCCCGCTTGAATTACATAATTATTCATTTAAGAAATAGAGATATTACAAACAGTTTTAATTATTAATTAATTGATTTGGATAAGTACTCACGATATTTGTAAAATAACTTATATTAGCTCCTGTACAGTTTTTTAAAATAGTAACATATATTATTAGTTAAATATATAATTGGTATACAGAATATACATAGAAAGCACGTTTTTAAGCATTTTTATATAATCTAAAAAATAATCAACATTTTCGGTCAAGTTCAAGTCGTACTCATAACCCGAGTTTCGTACCAGTTTCATGAATGGAGATATACCAAAAGAATAACTAATTAAAGTTGTCATTTTGTATCAAATTAAGTACAGATAAAAATTTGTACCTAATGATTTTTTTCTGTGACACAAATACAATAAATTGTCAATTTTTGAAAAATAATTTTGGAATTTTCCTTTATACGTGCCGTAAGTTTTAACTTCTTGACAAATTTCGTAATTGTATATCAACGGGAAGTGCCCTATAGTTTTGATAGAAAATGCGACAAAAAACGAAGCATAAACCCTCATATTTCATCGTCATTTAATTGTGATAATTTAGAAGATAGATTTTTTGGGCTCTAAGGGAATATAGATTTGAAAATTGAGCTATCTAACCTTTAACACAAATCTTCTTGTACAAAATAGTCTTGACAGACGGACAGACGGACCAACAACAAAGTTATCTTATAAATATTTTGAGATATGTACCCTAAAATACGCTTGGCACATACATACATGCAACATACAGGTGCAATAGTGCAATGTCGATACGTGTCGCTTGTAAGTTATGAAATAATACTGCGGGATATTTTTATAAACAGTGTCAGAGTATTTTTTTCTTGAGACACAATTTTTTAGAGGTTGCTCCCAAAAGTTATTTTTTTATATAATACTTTTCTTTAAAAAATATTAATAGCATAAACGAACGAACAGTCTGAAGAACCTATTCAAAATATTTCTTTGAATATTAAGTCATTCTTTATCACTATTTTAAATAATTACGAATTAATTTAGACTGTTACGAAGGTAATCTTCACCAACAATTAAATTTAGTTTACTTTATAGTTAGTACTACAACCAATTGTACTTTAAAAATATGTAAATTTATCACCAGTCAAATAAATAAGACGTTTCTAAAGTCATTCTTTTGCCCAAAATCTTACCAGCGCGATTCAGAAAACGACGTTTTGTGCACAGGGCTATCTATTGGACTTACAATTGAACTATAACCATTCGAACATTGTTAAAAAAATACTACTATGTTCATGTTAAATTTATTATAAGTATAGATCACACTTACACGACGAAATTAACGTTTAACAAATAATAACTCAACAATACGTTTTATGCATTATTAACATTCATTATCATATGTAGTCAATAGATATCGTTGCGTATGTTTCTATTATTTCAAATATAAATATCTTAAAAACCTTAAGTACATTATTTTTTGATAGAGTGTAGCGGTAGCCTTTCCAAACTATAAAAATATAAAGTCTTTTATGCACAGCGCCATCTATTTAAGTAAGTTAAAATTAAGGATAGTTAAAAAATGCTGTTTTTATGTTAAATTTCACCTAATATAAAATTATATTAACCGACAACGATGTTCTGCTAAAGTATTAAATTGATTAATATTTCGCCCGTCGTAATTAGTATTCAACTCCACAGAATGTTTTATGCGTTATCAGGATTCGTTAGTACGTACTATTATATTTGTTGTCAATAGATAGCGTTACTTGTATCTATTTCTACTATCTCAAATATAAATTTCTTGAAAACTTAAATATATATATCTTTTGATAGATTGAAGCGATTACAATGAAATAAAAACTAAAACTCACTCTGAGTTACTTGCAATTTTTGTGTGTAAAAGTTGTTTAAATTTACTTTGTACTTTTTACGTTATACGTGTACACATAAACAGACAAACAGACAAAAATTCCAAAAATGTTGGAAATGGATTCTGTTAGTTATCCTTTAACGCCCTGGCTAATTTTTTTTTAAATATTTTCAATGTACAGAAACGACTTTTCTACAGATTTATTATAAGTATAGATTATTTTTATAATAATTTTAAAATATTTTTGTATGGCTTATATTTCGAAAATGGTAAAACTACGGACCATGCAGTAAAGGGTAAAAATAGTTGGTAATGACCATCTCTATCGGCTGTTTCAGTTAGTCTTTAATTAAACTGTATATTAAGAAGTTTCAGTTTCGTCCGAACCTGAGGACAAAGCCTAAGGTTCGGTGTCGGTTTCAGTTTCGGCCGAAAGCCTTGTTTCGGTTGGACACTATTTTCAATATAAGTGCAGAAAGACTTTAAAAAAATTAAAGTTCTGTACGACTTAAACTTTAAACTTGTTTTCCTCTATCTTCTCTTGAAATAAGGTTAATTGGAAGTTTAGAAAATTGAATAATCATCAGAGTCGGAGTCGAATAATTCTTCTGCATTAGTAACTTTTGTCAGCTACATTTTGCACATAAAATTACCTTAGAAATACTTAGTATGATTAAACTTCATCCCAAAACCTGCAGGTCTGTCTATATTTGGCATTTATGGGGGATGAATTTGCTTCTTCTCATCTTTTAGAACACTTGACCAGCACAGGATTATTAGCTTTTTTTTGTTACATGTGATATGTTTATGTTTGAGGTGTTTTGATGATGATATACCTTCATAAAACCCCGAAATTCTTTTAAGTCTGGCTGTATAAATAAATATGTCTCTTTCAAACCAAATATGCAACTTCTTCCAGGATAATTCTTGACACATTTTACGATGAGATATAAATGATTTCGTTTCCCATATCCAGTACATGAGCCATTATTTTGACGGCAGTCCTCTTAAGCGTTTAAGCACCTTTACCGTGACCCTTTTCCGAAAGCACCCTATAGCTCTACATGGACTTGGCTATTGCTAATGTAGTTTTGGTATAATATGGAACCATTTTTATTCCTGTATTTAGCCGAAGGTAAATCAAATAAGGAGTATAACGACGTTACTCTAGGCAATTTGCTTTCCAAGTAACGGAAGAGTGACACCAAACGTACCCAAACAGCTACTCTGTCATGTCTCAATTCTTGTCTTAATCTGCAACAATAGTTGCTATTCATTTTAATAAAAAAGTATTAAGTACTGTCGCTAAAAATGTTTACTTATGCTCTAATATGTAATAATGATACAAAGTTGCTCGACTACGGCAAAGCCCAAAATATTATTCGAAGAAGCCAAAAGAGGTTATAAATAATAGGTTGTACATATATCATAGCATTATTTATCGTTTATCATTGTTATAATTAATTAATATAACATAAAATAGATGTTTATATTTTAATTAATGCAAAATATCATTGCATTGGTCCTTTTGAATATAATATTTAAGCCAAGGTGGTTTTTAATCATCATACAAATTGTAAGCGAAAGATTCAGCCAATTCAGTAAAAAATTAAAATAAAATAACTGTTATAGCAATTAGGATTTTTTCCGAACTAAGTATTTAAATTGATATAACTTTTTTGTTTATGAGTCGATTGTAATAAAATATACCCTATATGTCAACGGAAGCATGTCAAAATCCAATAGTGAAAACCCCATTCAGATAAATCGGATAAACCAATTCTGAGATAAGCGATAACAAACGCATAGACAAACACACACACAGAAAAAAATTTGAAAATTATTGTTTTGTGTTCTACTACATTAATAAAGATCCTCAAAATATTTTTTTCTCAAATGTCTTTCAAGTACAGACACCTATCCGTTACGATTTTTTTATAACTATAGATATCGAGAATATTACAAATATGAAAAAAAAAACGTAAACTTTGTCCATCCCAAGACCCTCAAGTATTTCTATATGAAATTTTATCATAATCGGATCAGCCGTTTAGCTCGTCTTGCATCATAGACAGACAGAGTTACTTTTGAATTTATAATATAGGTATAATATAGAATTTGGTAAGTATAGTGTTATATATATACTAATTATGTAAGTAAAATTGTGTACCTAAATTGACATTAATGTTTAATAATTATAATATATTGCGAGTTTTAAGAAAATAAATTAGTTTTGCTTCATACTCTAAACTTGTAGTATCATTTTATATAGTATAGTTTTTTTCTAAAGTAATCATATGAATGTTTTATCAGTATTTCAAGTGTTTTAATGTTAAAAAAGTATCTTATTACTAGGTTCCCACGTCCGCTCTTCCTACCCTGCTCTGTGCGGCTATATCACTTGAAGCTTTAAAAAATCTCCCAATGAATGTAAAAAGTAGTGATCTACTGCTATTTTTTACCTACTCTGAAAGTGTCAGTATAAAAATAAACTAAATTATTATATTACATGAATAATTCATGATTATTTTAATTTTCAATTTACCTTTAGTTCTTTATAAATTCGATTTGATGGTCCAATCTGTTTCAACATTATATATAAAAGTATAGCTTCAAGCACCTGTTAACACAAAAAAACATTACATTACATTAATAATATGTAATTAAAAAATATCATTATTTACTTATAATAAAGATATTACAATTGTTAATATACTATATTTAAATAATATAATATTATAATTATTATTTAAATTCTTCGCTTGGTAACCTTGTCTCAAGGACAAGACGAAAAGTGGGGAATGGAATGTTTTAACACTACTTTCCCCTTGCCTACAAGAATTATACAGAAATCTTCATAATTATTTCTTGAATACCGACCTCTTCGACATGATCAAATCCTTTTTTAGTACCAACAATTTGTACGGAGAACAGGCTGTACATAGAAATGTTATCTGTGGGACTTTCTGAATTGAAATGTGTACATACCTAGCGAACATACTCTAAGATAAATAAAAAAATATAATAAAAGATATACTAGCGGACCCGGACGCGGCTTCGCCCGCTTGAACTATACGAATATTTATTAAATATATTTATGAAATTATTTTCAGTTTTCAATAGGATTGAGTAGAAAGACAACCGGGACTTCTACCATATGTAAAATAACTTTTGAAACAGACAGAATTGCAACATTTTAAGAGCATTTTAAGAGAAAAGCTTCCATTAAAACTATTTTTAAGTCTAACAAGAAAGTAAATCCAATTCTTAAGACCAGTGAAACGTAATTTTCCTCTCCAGTGTGTCGACCTACAAATACTAGATAGTAACTGAGATTTAAAATACATTGTTCAAAAAAGGGAAAGCATCGGTATTGGGGGAATTTCCTATGTCAAGAATGGACATGCATCGAAGTCAGTTGCGTCTGGGTAACGAGTGGATAAACCTAACCATAATATCGGGTCTTATAAATCCCAAACCCTCGCTCGGTAGAAAAGATATATACAGGAGGAAGGTTACGAAAAAACATAAGAAACCCCCGCATGGCATTTATAAAGAGATTGACGAGTGGTAACAGTTGATAAAGTAAAACATACAGAGAGTAGAGCTGTTGGCGCTCCGTTCTCTCTGACTACCCCGCTAGGGATAAAGTGAGATGTAAAAAATAAAGAATAATGAAATAAATAAATAAAAACAACTAAAGAATATTAAAAGAAATCGTTAAATTTTAGATATATTTTATTAACTCAGAATATAAAATTTAAGTTGAAGTAGCTTATTTTTGTACTGTTCTATATGCTAAAAACAGTAATATTATTTATAACGTGTCCATTACACTGAAACTAAATGCCATGTAAGTGATATAGCAAGAAGATTCAGAAGAATAAAATCTTAGAAAAATTCACGAACAAAATTTAGGTATTACGTAAATTTTTAGTCATAGCTGGTTTAAACATTAAAAATTCTTCACACGACCCATCAGTGAGTACTAGTACTATTAGAAATATGTCTAAGATTCAGGACTACAGCCTGAAATCAGACCCATTCGTCTACTATAAAAGCTAATAATCATTGTCTTCGGCTACTTTTCTTCCAGCGTCATTGCCATCTTTTACTATTTTACTAGCAATGACGTCGCAACCAATGATGTTTTTACATAAAACAC
>JAAIXJ010000518.1:67022-126613 GCA_013403705.1 Heliconius hermathena | reverse complement strand
ACATAAAAACGGCATTTTTTAACTATTTGAACAATTACAGTTTAATTTTAAGCCCAATAGATAGCGCTGTGCATAAAGCATCTTTTTTTTCTTGAATCACGCTGGTAAGATTTTTGGATAAAGAATGACATTCGAAACGTCTTGATTATATGACTGTTTATAAAAATATATATTTTTAAAGCACTATTGTTTATAGTACAAACAATAAAGTAAACAAAATTTAATTCTTGGTGAAGGGTAACCTTCATAGATCATAACAGTATAGTATTCGTCGTAATTAATTCAAAACAGAGATAAAGAACGATTTGACCTTCAAAGTAGGGATGCTGTTAGAAAAACATCGATGTTGACATAGAAGCTAAATCATCGATGTTCGATAAAAATCGAAAGAAAAACATCGATGTTAGCCAACATCGATATTTTCTTTTTTGCACATATTGTCATCAATAAATAAAAAAAACCGGACAAGCGCGGGTCGGGCTCACCCACTGAGGGTTCCGTACAAAAATTGGAGGTCTCGAGCTTTTTCTTAAATTCAAGCTTAGCTTAACCAGAGCTCTTTCATCTGATACCTCACTTGAACTTAGTGGCTTTAATATCAAATTTTGCCCCACCGCTAGGATTTAATCACAAATGTATAATTTTTAGATTTTTTCCTAAACTAGTACTACCTATAGATGCTAGCTGCCAAATTTCATAATTCAAGGTCAACCGATAGTATCTTATTATTTTGATTCGCGTCAAATATGCGTTTTTTGCGATATAAACTAAATATTATTATATTATAATATAAATACATTTTTTGTCAGGAAATAATGGGGCCGTAGATTTGAGTATATGTTTTGAATTTCAATTCGATATTCCCAAGCATTCTTGAGATAAAGGCGAGATAAACACAGACAGACAGACAACAAAGTGATCTTATAAGGGTTCTTTTTTTCTTTGAAAGGTACGGAATCCTAATAACTACAATATAACGACTTTTTAATCAAAATAAAAATCGAAAAGTTATTAAACATTTAAAACATTAGGGAGTAAAAACACATTATATGTCCCAATATTTTTCATAATTTTGAAATCAAGTGTACACGATTAAATATCGATTATGTGTCCCTGCTGACATCGATGTTACGATGTTTTAGTTAATGCAACATCGATGTTAAAACATATATAGATTAAGTAGTAGTAAATACATAAATTCTTCGGTTCGTTCGTTCGTTTGAAATAAATCTATATAAAAATGCCTAAAACATTCTACGTGTACTCTGTAATATCTACATATTTATTAATTGTACATTTAGCTAATAATATCAAGATCAAGATTAAATAAAAGTACCTATTTAGAAGGCCACAGGAGTGCACTTCGGGTGCTATGTGCCATAGTCTCCCGGTATATCACTTGTTCGTCGGCGGCGCGGTGCCGCGGCGGTAGCGAGTGCGACGCGGTACACTGTGAGGGGCCTCGCTTGTCACTCTGCGCCGTATCGTGCAGAGACTTACAGTTTAAATTTATATTTCTATTTATTATTTTATTATTATTATAAATTAAAAAATAATGGCAATCAATTCATTTGTATTTTGACATATTATAGTCGTTCATATTTATAAAAAATGGAAAATCGTTTTATTATAAACACATGGGACAACAATTGAAAGATAAAATAAAACAACTAATGCTCCATAAAAAATTGTGATAAGTATTCAATAAACACAGAATTAATTATTAGTTTAATTACAATATAGTTTTCAATACTGACTATCGACGTTTCCTTCACCGCCGTTAACATAGTTGTTGAGTTCTGCTTTATCCGTGCCATCTAAAGGATATACTTTTGCATTTGTATTTAGTTCATTAATTAAATATATATCTTTTGGTGAAAGTTCGAAGTCATATATTTGTATGTTTTCTTCTATATGTTCTTTACTTATTGATTCAGGGATGGGTATTAGACCGCGATCAATCTGTAATACAAATCAATTTAAATATACGTATACTTTGTTAATTTCTTTTTTTTTAGTTTCACGCGGTATCCCGCATGTAGTAGGATAGGCAGAGGGAGTCCAATGTTAGGACACTCCGCTCCCCATTTTCCGCCGAATTCTGGAGGCATTGTATGTTGAGCCGCCGCAATTTTTACCAAAGTGAGAAAAAATAAACATAATTCCCTATCCTGAATGAGAATTGAACCCACACCCTTTGCATGTACAGTCAAAAACTACGTCGTCTCGCCATAAATTTACAAAAGAGAATATTAAGAATTAGAAAAAATATATATTACCAAATAACGAAGCACTATTTGAGCCGCAGTCTTTCCATACTTCGAGGTCATGTCCATCAGTCTCTCGTCATCCGGTGTAGGTGTTATTATATTGTGTCTGAATGGTCTAGATACAAGAAGTCCGAACGGTGCGTAAGCCATAACTGCTATATCTTCTGCTTGGCAATAGGCAACTAGTTCTAATTCTGTGAAAGTTGGACTAACCTGAAGAAGAAGTAGCATTCTTTGACTTTAATACATCCATGTGTTTTCTATTTTATATTTCTTATAAATATAAAAAAATGACTAAATTTTATTTTTTACCTTATAGCGGGGGTTCCCAACCTTTTTCAGCTCGCGGCGCAGTTACAAGTTTGGTATTTTTTGACGGCACCCTACCCAAGCTAGTTCGCTATTAGAAAAAGAAACAGTCGAAAGAAATAGATACCTACACCCAAATAAGATCAAAAATTAAAACATCCACAATATGAAATTGAGTTTTATTTATTTAAATGAGAAAATAACAATTAAGACATAGGAATAATAAAGTACGACAGTTCTTAGTCAATTCAATGTGACGGTTGAGCTTGGTGGTCTCCGCACAGTTTCTCAAAGCGAGGAATAAGACTTGACACTGCTACTCTCATTTCTTTCTCCACATTGATCCGAGAACGATATTTGTTCTTTTTTACAGCTACAGCTGAAAATCCAGCTTCACATAAATATGATGTTCCAAACGGAATAAAAATTCTTAAAGCTTTTGAAGTTAAATTTGGATATTCATATTGAATTGATAACCAAAACTCTACTAAATCGGAACTATTATTATAAATTTTGTTTTAAGGCTTCTGTCGCAAGAGAGCTCAATAAGACTTTCTTCATCTTGCGATGTGAAGCCTAGTGGAGTTTGTGATAAAAAGGGCCATCAGATCTTGCGAGACAACCACTTTATTAAATGTCGCATATTTATAAAGTTGTGGGAAGCAATCTTGACCGCCGCCATCATTCATTTTTTTAATCCACAACTGCAGTTTCATTTTAAACGCCGCAATCCTCTCCAATAGCTTTATAATGTGCATATTGTTGCCTTGCAAAGACATATTCAATCTGTTCAGCTTCTCAAATATATCGCACAAACATGCTTATAAGTTTAGCAAGAAATTAAGTTTAAGCAAGAAATCTGTTTCAGTGAAATATTTGGCGTATTCATGACATTCTTGCTGTAAAAAAGTGCTCAATTCTTCGTGTAATACGAATACCCGAAACAAGACATTCCCACGCGAAAGCCATCTTGAATTACAGTAATACAGCAGTGCTGTATGTTCAGCTCCCATATCGATGCATAGTTTTTTAAAAAACCTGGCCTTTAGAGGCCTGGTTTTTTAAAAAACTAGGGCCTAGATGCTAGGGCCTCCCTATGGATGATGCAATGGGTCCACATAGCATTCGGTGCTTTTTTACGAATAAGCGCTTAGATTCCTCCATACCTACCGGACATGGATCGAGCACCATCAGTACGTATACCGATACAGTTTTGCTAATCCAAACCATTTTCTACGATAAATTTTTCAAGAATTTCAAACAGATCTTGGGCCTATCGGTAATGCTTTTGCAGAACAAAAGGTCTTCGAAAATAATATTTTCAGCAAATAAGATGTGCATCATTATTACTGTCAGTAGCCTCATCAATTTGCAAACCGAAATCCTTGTTCTTCATTTTTTTTATTAACTGGTCATTGAGGTCCTCAGCTATGTCATGGATTCTTCGACTGATAGTATTGTTAGATAAGGGTACCTTAGAAATTAATTTTCCAGCTGATTCTCCCACCATAATATTCACCATGTCGAGCGCATCCGGTAGAATAAGCTCTTCTGCAATATATAAATGGTGCTAACATTGCGTTTTTAGGTATTGAAGCTTGCTGAATAAATACTTTTTTGTTTTATTTAAATTTTGTAATTTACGGTGGAAAAACTCACGCGGTTTTTTAGTCATAGTTGGATGTATTGTTTCGAGATGTCGCCTTAACTTAATTGGAAGCATACTTTCGGATGAGAGTATTTTCAAACAAAGCACACACTGCGGTCTCTCTTCATTATTGACTTCTATTGAAGTAAAACCAAAATCCAAATAGCTCTCATCGTATTTACGCTTCTTTACTTCCCCGCCGCCACTAGTAGACGCCTTTTCACTGTCATTTGAATTACTTACTAGTATATTTAGAAAAATCTGTCCATTTTGCGATATTAGACGAAAAACACAACGAAACAAAACACGATGAAACGTCCGTCGCGCGCGCGCCTCGTTTGTGAATAAATAAACAAACATTACGATTGCGAGCACGGGCGGTAGGCTTGTAGGTACTTTTCGGCGAGCCAACGACGCACGGAGTGGCAACGTGCTCGACGCACGACGTAGTTATCTACCTCCCGTCGAAGCTTAAAACCTTATTTATGTCGCAAGCGCTCAGAAAGGCACCGACCGCGAATATTTTGAGATTTCTGATTTCAGATTTAGGAACCAACTCACGGCCCCCCTTTTTACTTTCTATGGCGTACTAGGGCGCCGCGGCGCACAGGTTGGGAACCTCTGCCTTATAGAATATACTAAGGAGTATGTTAAATAAATTTTGTCTTAAATTCTGTATCTACTTACGGAAAAGTTTAAAAATCCTAATAGTTTTTTTTTTTAAAAAAAAGCACAAGTGTGCGACTATAAACGTGACGATTGTGGGTTCGACTTCCGCTTAGGAGAATGAATAATATTAAATAAGATTTAATATTTTATTTCTTCGATCTGGTAATGAGGCAAAGCTTCATCTTTCTAGAACACGCAATGCCTCAAGAATACGGTGGAAAGTGGGTAATAAAGTGTCTTAATGGGAAACGAAGTGTCTTAACACTAGGTTTCTATGTTCCCTCTGCCTACTCTGCTATCTGTGGGATACAACGTGAAACTTAAAAAAAAACTTACTTCAATTTGGTTGACAGCTGGTCGTACGTCTGAGTAAGTTAATATTTTATTTATCTGTGCGCTGTTAAAATTTGAAACTCCAATTGACTTGGCCAGGCCTAGCTCCCGAGCTTGCACCATTCCCGTCCAAAGATCTAAGACATCATAATCTTCGTGCATATCGGACTACAAATAAATAACATAATTATTAACAAAAAAAAAGAACTAAAGAGTCAAAATAAAAGTAAACTAAAAAGTCGAAATTGAGTTATTCGTCTATTTGTCGTGCACATTCTTCCCCCGGACCTTTTAGTAGTTCAGATGTATTTACGAATAATCCGCTGTTCCTTTCATTTTGTTTAATAGTAATTCACGTAAGAAAAATCGAGTATAAATAATAGGAGTGCATACATGCAAAGAGATCTCAACATTACCAGACGTTGACCGCGCCCACTGGAGGATCCACCTGTCATCGACAGCAGCAACGCCCAGCAATGTATTGTTCTTGCCCCTAGAGGTATTATGCAAAGGTGACCAACTACACAGCTGTGGCCGGAGTACAACTTTTAAGTGCATAGAGATCTACTTAAACTGGATTCATTGGCGGAATTTGAACCTCCAGGACGTCTCGATAACTCAATGGATATGGAAACTACTCTTAACAAATCTGCTTCTGACACCAACTTGACTATTACACCATCAAGCTTTGTTTTCCAACGGAATAAGACATTTTGGGCTCAGGTGGATGACTCTGTTTCCAATCAATTGTTTTTACAGAACTAATGACATATTCTGTGGCCAAACATAATATGTCATTAGTTCACGAGGTTAGAAAAGTGAATTTTATTTTAAAAGATATTCAACAGTCCAATTATAATGTAGAGAATTCGGTTTCGTATCTTGCTGCTTAAAATGAAGAGTTTAAGCAAAGAATAATAGAACTGGAATGATTGAGATTAGAAGATATTGATTTTTTATCAGCTTCACGCTGTATCCCGCACACAGCAGGGTAGGCAGAGGGAACCTAGTGTTAAGACACTCCGTTCCGCACTTTCTGCCGAATTCTGGAGACATTGCGTGGCAGAACTCAACGCCGCGCTTAATCTCGACACCAGAGCGAAGAAATGGAAATATAAATTTAAGGAAATATTTCATCTCCTCGAGTGGAGATCGAACCCACAACCAGTCGGTTTTACAGTCACACTTCGTGCCCCTGCGCCACGACTGGCTTCAGATATTGATATTGATAAGATTAGAAGATAAGATTGAGGAATTACAAATAAAAAGCAGGAAATCTAGCTTTGAAGTTCCTAAAAAACCAAGCGAAAATAAAGATGATCTCATAGAGATGGTCCTGAGCCTCTCGAAAACTGTGGACTGCAATATAAGCAAGTCAGATATCAAAGACGTAGAGTCAAACCAAGATCACCCGAAAATAAATCGCCGCCAATTATCGTCCAAACTAATTCAAACTTACTTAAAAATGATCTTTTAAATATGGCAAAGTCATATTTAAAAGGTAATTTTTATTTAATATCAAACATAAAGGCAAGAGCTGTGCCAAACACCTAGTATTCAGGGATTCAAGAAGATATCCCGTTATATTTGGCTAAATATTTAACTTTAAAAGCGGCGCGCCTCTACTTCCTGGCTAGAGACTTGACGAGAACTAAGCATTTCAAGTTTTGTGGGAGCGCTTATGGTAAAGTATACGTGCGAGAAAATGAACACACCCCGATTATTTTGTGCCGTGTTATCCCGGCCTAGAATAGGATCATCCTGGTACTGGTGGTGTCATAAGAGGCGACTAAAGTACGTGTGGTAGAGTCACGTCGCCAGCAATGGCAACACTTGGGCCAGCAATTACATGATGCGAAACGCAGTAGCATAAAGCCACTACTTAACGCCGGTTTTAAATGCCGGGGGTGATAATAATCCGGTCGAGTCTGCCCATGCCCATCACACACACGCACGCACGCACGCACACACATATACACATACATACATACTACAAACAAACATACAAACATACAAGATACGCGCGAAAAACACAACCCTTCCTTAGCAGTCGGGAAAAAGCAACTTAAAGGATGGCTGACACTTCTTACATATGAGGAAACTGAAGCTCTTATTGAGCATGCTAAGTAGCAATACATTCAATATATTTATATACGAGTACATACATACTCGTACACCTATAATCATAAAACAATCAACAGACACAAATACACATGAGTAAAATAATTTGAAATAGATAAATAAAATAATAGCAATATAAAGAAATAAAATAAAAAATGTTATAATAAGGAAATATATATTGTTACTTACATACTTTAACCTAAGGTTTCTATCATTGTTTTGATTTTTTAATGCTATAGAAGAGCGGAGTCTCCTGGTACAGGCAATAACATGCTTAAAAGGAGGCTCCAATCACTAGTGGATTTTGTAAGAAACTTGCTTAATAAACGGTCTTTATTATTATTGTAATAATAATTATTAATAATACAAATTTAAGGCATATTTTTGTCTCATTGATAGCATTGTTAAAAGACCAAATTAAAATGCTACATAACCATACAGGAAGCACCAGCTTTTAAACAAAAAAAGAATCATCAAAATCGGTTCACCCAGTCGAAAGTTCATGGTTCGGTAACAAACATAAAAAAATACAGTCGAACTGACAACCTCCTCCTTTTAGAGTCGGTTAGAAATAATGTTACTATGACCACTTATGACTCATAACTCAATTATTGTTAATTACTTTCATTATTTTATTAATTAATTAGGGGCCGTTCAAGTATTACGTAAGCATTTTTTTGCAACTATTTACCCCAAAGTCATCAGAAATAAACAATCCTCTTAAAAATATTTCATTGAACACTTCAAAAATAAGCAAACTCAAGACCCCCGCCTCCCTACAGTGCTTACGTGATACTTGAACGGCCCCTTATTAGTTTGATTTTTAAATACAGATACTAGTAAATAATTTAAAATTGTAGTTTAATTTGTTTAATTATTAATAGAAAATTTTAAAAATAAAATAAGTATAATATATTTCAGTGCGGACATTAAAAATATTTAAAAATATCAGTCACTCAACCGACAAAAGTAAAAATACTATCAATCTTACCAGACTCAATGAAAATTCAATTAGGAATAGATCAACGTAGTCTAATTGCAATTTAGCGAGATCCCTCTCCAGGGCTGGCACAACTGCGTCAGAAGTATTAACATTTGAATCCAACTAAAATAAAAAATGTATATAAAAATAACATAACGAGTTATAATGGTTATATCTAGAGGCAGGGACACAAAGTGTGACTGTAAACACGACTGGTTGTGGGTTCGATCCACACTCTAGGAAGTAAAATATTAATTTACATTTATATTTTAATTTCTTCGCACTGGTGTGGAGGCAAAGCGCGGCGTTGAATTCCATCATTCAACAAGCAATGCCTCCAGAAATTAATGGAAAATGGGGAACGGAGTGTCCTAATACTAGGTTCCCTCTGCCTACCCTGCTGTCTGCAAAATACATCTTAATGCTGGTTATATCTAAGTGATAAATAATTTTGAAACGACAAGATGGTAGAAAAATGCATTTTAAACGATTCTTTTATTATACGTATACTGAATTTACGAATGAATTAAATAAAACAAGTTGTTTTTTATTATTATTTGTATAAACAAATAATAATAAAAATCAACTTGTTTTATTTAATATTAATAGGTAAAATAGTAGAACAGTACAAAAAAATACTATAGATACTATTTAAAATGTTACTCTTACTCGTTTATACCATCCTAGTACTCAATGTTATGAGTTTTAGGATACAGTATCGAAAAAAGTTTCGACATCGTAATAAATATTATAAGCCGAATAGAGCACTCTATGTATGAACTAACTACTACTACTTTTACTAGTTTGTAAAGAATATGAATGCTAGGAGATAAACTGAATATATTACGTTTTATTTACTATCTATTCACTTATGCTGGCCTGGTATACAATGTTTTGAATAAAGCTATATAAATTTACAAGATACATTTATAGTAAGTAAAACTCTTCCGTTATCATAATACCCCAGTACACAATCCTATGAGTTGGGGGATATAGTATTGCAAAAAGTTTCATATACAGATCTATATTTATTTATTCATACATATTAAATAGCACTGATTCGGACGAGTCAACTCATTTAAAACAACTTCTTGCTTACATATGAGTTCCTAGTATTCAATGTGTTGGTTTGTAGAGAATAATAATAAAAAAACGCATCTTAATTAACTAAGTAACTTTTTATTTTTGTTTGTATTTTTTTTATTTATCTTTTAATGTTTCTTTGAGTTTTACGTTAAAAAATAAAGCTGTATATTTAAAAAGAATTCGAATAAATGTTTTTTTGGGGATGCGTTGTATTTTTTAAAAAGATGGTTTCTATCTATTACATAACCAACATCTATCTATTATATTTTATTTGGGGCCAGTGGTGGTGCAGGGACACAAAGTGACTATAAACGCGACTAGTTGTGGGTTCGATCCACACTCGAGAAAATGAAATTTATTTTAATTTATATTTCCATTTCTTTGCTCTAGTATCGAAGTTGAGTTCCGCCACTCAACGCGCAATATCTTTAGAATTCGGCGGAAAGTGGAAAACGGAGTGTCTTAACACTAGGTTCCCTCTGCCTACCCTGCTGTATACAGGATACAGCGTGAATCTCATTTGATTTAAAATATAATATAACTAACTGTAAATAATCGCGGTCTGTAAACGAAAAAAAAACGATTATTGGTGGCATTTGTAAAAAAATCTATTTATCTGTGCGTTTGTTTGTACAGCGCCTGGAGTAACGCAAGAAAATCTGGACAATGGCTGTCCTCTCGGGACATCTAACTTTGGGCGCTAAATATTTAATGTAATTATTTTTACCGACAATTTTTTATTTTTTTATCAATTTGTTATTTAATTTATTAATTTATTTAATTTATAATTGATTTGTAACATTTGCTATACTTGGACTTTTTAAAACCAATTTGTTAATAAGAATATTTCGGTACTTAATAATCTGTGATTTCATTTACTTACAGAATGCGAGTGTCAGCGCTCCTTTTACGGACAGCATATAGGGTGAAATATTTCAAACCCATACCTAAAGAAATTAATCAAGATACCTCAACAGTTTAGACGTAGGATTTTTTTTTTCATTTCACGATTCTTATCCATAACTTTATTTTGTGTGTCGCACACATACACATGCCGCGTTGCCGATCTTCTACTTTTCATTCAACAAAACATAACCGAATGAGAAAGAACGATATTTCTCGTTCTTTGTCATGCAATTATCTATTTTTTATAATAAATCTAAACAACGTTCAAAGTTCTTATTAAAATTGTTTAATAAAATCCTACTTTGAGTCAATTTATTATATATCCTTTATTATGAAATTATTTACAAATAATGCATGTTTATTAAACCACCCACAAAATAATATTCAATTTTTTTAACACAAAATTATATTGAACTACTATAGATAAGTACTTACATTTGACATTAGTTTTACATCGTCGTCGTCGCATTCTTCTTTTACTACTGCTTCCGCCATGTTGTATTTTAAAATGTTAAAATTTCGGAGACTATTGACAACTTGAATAATTTAATATCTCTATTTATAAAATTGTATTGAAGGATAAATTATTGTTTATAACAATAACATCTTTATATTATGTGAAAAAATCAGTAATTTTTTACTGTCTAAAAAATTACTGACTTGACTTGTAATCGTAACTTTTTAAGTAATGAGTAATGTCAATAGATTCCAAATGAATACTGTATTATTTTTTCTTGTATTATTTATTACTATAATCGTAATTATTAAAATTTAAATCTTTAATGAAAATTTGTATTCGGATTTTGGGTACAATACGTAAATATTTTTATAAACATAAAAATTATTTTATAATTTATTTATTAGGCTTTTAAATTCAAATAAAATATAAAAATAACATATTTTTTGTAAATTATTTAAAAGTTTTTGCATTTGCCACACTGACGGCTGATCACTTGCAACACTGACAACTTTGTTGTTGATGTCAATAGACTTAAATTTTTGTTATTGAATATTGTGTTGTTTGTATTTTGCTCTTTTATCGGTTAACTTATTTTATTCTGACTCTAGTATGTTATTTGGACTTCAATAGTGCTGCTTCTCTCATTACTTGGTTATCCTACCTGCGTGATTGACCCCGACTTCCGTTTAAGAACTGCTATGTACGATATTTAGCCATAACGATGACGAAAATGCCGAAATATCCACGTTGTAACTGGCATGGATATTATTTTAATTTGTGTGGGCTGCCATTCATCAAAATAAAATACTAGAGCCAGTTTATATTGACGGTAATTTCAATGCTACGAAATTTTAAGACCTCATACGTAACCAGAATATGCCGACTAGATCCCCCTAGATCGAAATATGTTATGGAGATGCAATTTATACATTCAAAAACAAGGGGGACACTTTGAAAAAAAATCTAGCTATCTATTAAATAAGTGGAAAAATTAAGCGACAAATGTGAGTGTGTGTAAAGTGTATTCCTAAGTGTTGCGTTGATTTAACATCACTTCGCCGCCGTTAGCTACATACCTACGCTAGTTGCTGCGACTCGATTTCTTGAATGAGGCGTGTGCGACGTTGCCGCTTTGACAGATTAGTGTGTTGTTATTCTTTACAAACGGCGTTTTATTTACAACGATCATTTTATTATTTATTTTGTTCGAAAAAATTACTTTTTATTTTTGAGAAAAAAAAAAATTGTATTAGGCTTTTATAGAGTATTTTAAACATTTTTAAAGTGTTAATCCACACTTAGGAAAGAAAAATACTTATTTTTTAGAAAACGTATAAAAATTTGAACGTAGCGGGACTCGAACCCGCGCCTCCTGGAAACCGAGCAGTCTGAGAGACTAAAAAATAAGTATTTTATAGAGTAGTTTATAAAACAGTGGTTTCATTTAAAGTGGTACTGACACTTCCATCCTGTATAACTATTACAAATACCTTATTAATGCACTTTTGTGATTGTTTTTTTTTTTCTTAAAAATTTGAAATTTGTATGAAGCATGTTAATTTATTATTATTTATGTTACGTTTATTTTTTATTTAAATTGATATTGCTTATGGAGTCCACCTGTAAATGGTTGAGCAACCATTGCAGATTTACTTTCTTATTTCCTTTCAATGGCATGTAATAATTGTATCAAATATTAGTAGGTTTTAAAAATAAATAAATTTATAAAATTGGACGTCTGGCAACACTCCAGTAAACATACAAATTACATTAAAATAAACATATTTAATTATCTTTTCTTACCGTAATAGTTATAAAAAGTTCATTTCTCATCACCATACCACTGCTGGTGACATTATAAATGGCTTCACCGATCTGTACATCGTCGTCGACGAAAACAGCCGTATTAAAATGCCTATATCCGGCTTCCACCGCCCAAATTATTGCTTCCTGGATATCGATCATATCGGACATCTAAAATATACATATTTTTAAATAGATAAAAAAAATGATTTTCCTAAGTTAGAATTAGTTAGTTATTACTCTCTAAGTTAGCAATTAATGTAAATCAGTAAATTCTCTAAATTATAAGGAGATAACTAGTTCTCTGAATGTTTATTATGAAAACAGTGTCTTTTTTTTTCTTTTTGTAACTTCACACTGTATTCCGCATATAGTTAGTTGGCAAGGGGAATCTGATTTTAAGACACACACAAAACACACACACGAGATATTGCACATTGAGTGGCGGAACTTAACGCGCTTTGTGTTATTGCTGGATTACTCTAAAGATAAATGAAAATATTTGTTATTCCTAAGTGGAAATCGAACCCACAACGATAGTCAGCCGCTGTGTCACAACGGCAGTTGTTAATAATTAATTCCATGCCAATTACTTAATCATTTCCAATAAAGATTTATCCATATTTTTACAGAACAGAATACATAACAGTTTAAAGTTTTACTACCATTAAATAATGACAACGTATACAAATAATATTATTTCATATAATTATTACATTATTATCACTCACCTTAGTAAAAGTACCTAAGGCGATTGCTGGAATGTTATTGCCATCGTTTAATGTTCTTACATATTGAGACCTTTCATCTTGTATGAGCATACTAGCTTCTAGCTGTAGGGAAAATTGAATATTTAACACATAATAAATAATAAGATTTAAATAAAAAATCGATTAAATACGAGTCGGACTCGCACACCGAGGCTTTCATATCAATTTCAGAGTGGTAGGTCAACGGGAAGTTCACTATCTACGGTGTATGTCCCGTTGACCTACCATCCCGTTGATCTCTGTGTGATCAATCTCTCGTGATTGTTCTGTGTTTCAAGGGATAAATCTGGATATTTGATGTTAATTTCAACTTGATATCATTAATGGTCTTGACAGACGGACAACACGATAACCTGATGGCTCCGTTTCTTACCCTTTTTAGGTACGGAACCCTCAAAAATACATAATTTAATAAAAAAAAATAATCACTTACAGATAAAATAATCGCCATAAAATTTAATATTGAAAATAACATTTTTACTAAAATTGAAAAAAAAAAGTGCCACCGAGCCACTTTACTAAGAGACGTCTAAATATAAAATACGGTATTTATAAATATATATTATCTATTAATTAGATTTTTATATTTTATTCGTTTATCTAATTGAAAATTGATTAACTTTAAAAGATATTAAGTTTAAATGGTTTTGTTCATTTATGCAGTTAATTTTTAAAATTATTAATCAACAAATTTTGATATTATGTCATAAAAATTAAAAATCAACCAACAATTCTATCGCTACATTTAGTTTTTGAAGAATAACAAAATAATTTCTTATATATATATTATATATATTTTTATTTAATTCAGCCATGCAATTATTGGTTTTATTTAGAATTTTTAAGCCCTGAAATGTTCTTGAAATTAAGAGTCATACGTTCAAAAGGTTAAAATACATAATACTTGATGGAATATGGCAGGATATGGCGTTAAATACTGTAAACTAAAATTTTATTTCGAAAATCGCTGTAGTAGAGAACGAGGAAAATTTCTCATTCGGCCCATATACTTCATATTTTATAGCCATATATATAGTGGCCATATCCTTTATAGCAGCTATGGCCGTTTCTGTTATACATTTCACATCCCCAACTCCCTATTCTCTGGCAAGCCGTACCAGGCCGGGCTTTCTGTGCCGTGTGATCCCGGCCTAGAATAGGATCATCCTGGTACTGGTGGTGTCGTAAGAGGCGACTAAAGTACGTGTGGTAGAGTCACGTCGCCAGCAATGGCAACACGCATGGGCAGACTCGACCGGATCATTACCACCCCCGGCATTTAAAACCGGCGTGAAGTAGTGGCTTTATGCCACTGCGTTTCGCATCAGGTAATGCCGGGCTCCGGCGCCCAACCCACCTTACAGGCAGGCAACGCACCTGTAGCTCCTCTGGTGTTACACGGGGTCGTGGGCGGCGGTGATCACTTACCATCAGGTGACCCGCACGCTCGTTTGCCTTGTCTTTTCCATAAAAAAAAGGCACCTAAGATCCCGTCAAAACAAAAAAAACTATAACTAAAACATCGTAAAATAGTGGCAGAACTCAACGCTGCACTTTGCCTCGACACCAGAGCGAAAGAATGAAAATTTAAATTTAAGTAAATATTTTATTTTCTCGAGCGGGGATCGAACGCTCAACCAGTCGCGTTTACTTACTTACTTATACTTTGTGCCCCTGCGCCACGGCTGGCCTAAATTATAAATAGATATTATTTTATATAAAAATAGGTGGAAAAACTGAACTCTCTTAGGAGTTAAATATCTAGAGATAATTATTTCTAGTTCTAATATCTATAGCAGGATAGGCAACCTGGGAACCCAGTGTTAAGAAACTTCGTTCCCATAGAAGACACTTCCGTTCCCCACTATCCGCTGAATTCTATCTTGATATTAGAGCGAGGAAATGAAAATTACTTCATTTCCTCGAGTGGAAATCGAATCCACAACCTGTCGCGTTTACAATCGCACGCTTGTGCCCCTGGGTCACGACTCTCTGGTTCGGTAAAATACATTATGCTAAAAGAATATTGAATGAAAATGGCAATATCCTAATTATTAATGTTCCTTCCCAAAACCTGTGCTGCTTGCTTACTTTGACTTGCTTGCTGGTTGGTCAGGGCTACCATTTTGTAGTCATCTTTGTAAATCAAAACACAACGTACTAGGATAGCAGATGTAAATAAGAGTACTCACTCAACAGCAACAAATCAATACTTTCGCAGCTAAAATACAGGCTCAAGGGATGGTTGTAAATACAAACAAAAATATCCTTTATTACAAACATATACAACTTACTTTCATTTAAATTATGAACACATACGACTTTATGATTTGTGGCCGTACGCTGAAAATATCAACAAGTGTCGGCCATTTTCCAATTACTATACTGACTTGTATTTTTATACCGTAAGTTTGTTTTTATTTTTCGAATACATTGACTATATTATTTTTAAAATTTTTAAAGTGTTATTCCACACTTAGGAAAGAAAAAAAATACTTATTTAGAAAACGTATAAAAATTTGAACGTAGAGGGACTCGAACCAGGCGCTCTGACCACTAAGCCATACGTTCTTTTGAGAACGAGTTCGAGTTCCGCTAAGTTAAAATTTTTATACGTTTTCTAAATAAGTATATTATTTTTTTTATAATTTAACTTCACGCTGTGCCCACATATGGCAGGGTTAGTGTGAAAATATTTGTTAAATAATTAATGAGGCCAGTCGTGGCGCAAGGGCACAAATCAATCAATACCGTTTAAAGGACTTAAAAGGGATCGATCATCGTTTAAAAAGTTTAAGATAGATAGAACTTCAGAAGAACAATTTTTACGCTTAGGACAAAATTCGTCTTTACGATTTATATTTACTATTTAAGGGTAATGGTACGTGGAAGTGAATTTTATATTGGAATCATGAAATTATTAAATTTGCTATCATAGATGAGCAGTCGAAATTTGAATAATTTGATAGAGCATCAAAGGACAAAGGTATGAAAACTTTTACGGTGTTTTTAAAGGGTTTACTGGAGAGAATGAGGTGATTCAGGATATCTTTCGTAGGATAGTAATTGTATTCAGGATATCCTTCGTAGGAATAACTCTCCGATATTATCGTTTCATAATCTTGCTATTATATAAAAAATATAATAAAGAGAAGGTAATGTTTTTCTTATTATTATATTTAGATAAATATCTACATATACATATTTCTTATTATCTATACTAATATTATAAAAGATTTGTATGTATGTTTTATACAAACACTGCCGGACCGATTTCAAAAATTCTTTCACTATTAGAAAGCTGCATCTTCACTGACCCACTTAGATATTACATTTTCAAAAAAATAGGGATCCCTAATAAAAATGCAATAATGTAACCCAAGGTGTGAAGAAATTGATCTTAAAAATTTTATCATCGCGTGCGCTGCGAAAACTATTGATGATAGAACAAAACAATGTTCTACAGTATTATAGAACGCATCAATATCTATAAAAAAGTCCGCAGTACCGTATGTCCAACTACTGTAGTTATGGTAATATAACTATTTTTTTATATTTTATAAGTTGATGAAAGTGCCGACAATAATAAAACTATGTTATTCATACCTCTGTATTAATCCTAATACCATTAAATGATACTTTATTAAAGATAATTTCAATACGTGTAAAATACTTTTTAAATTAATAAAATCGGACATTCCATTCAAAATATATAGCGAATTTAAAAATATCAATCTAAAGAAAATCATGTAATAATAAAAAATGCGGAGTCTGTGGACTCGCGCATTGTAGCCAGTAACTCTACGGGGGTGAGTGGGAGGAGCATCGATATCACTAAAATTATGAAGACAATCGATTGGATTTTGTGTTTCTTTATTTGAATTGAATAGGCCCCGAAACTACGGGACCGATTTGGAAAATTATTTTATAGTTTGACGATTAATGTCTAAAAAAATACTTTAATTGACAATACAGCAAAGTGATATACTACAATTTTATAGAAGACATCAATATCTACAAAAACTATTTACGATACCACATGTAACTGTTAGAGTTATGCCACAATAACTTTACTTTACTTTCAATTATTATTATTATACGTCGAGATCCCATTGCATAAATCTGTAGGGATCAGTAATTCTAATGAAACTTATATTTAAAAACTAGCGACCCGCTCGCGGCTTCGCCCGCTTATACCACAGAATTATTTACTTAACACACTGATTTATGTTCGTGTTTTGATATACCTATTATGTATGTTTGCAGCTAAAGTTGATTTTTTTTATTAAAAAAAATAATTATGTTATTTTTTTTGATATAACTTCTTTGTACTCTATAATAAAAACTATTTTATAAGTTGCGTAGGCTTTGAACTTTAAACCATGCTAAAAATAATTTAATTTCATACAGTAGTTTAAGTAATTTACATTTTTCAGTTTTTATTTTTTTTAAAGAAAACTATAATGAAATTCGGAATAAAACCCAAAAAAAATGTACCTTGGGACCCTAGGCTAACACCATGCAAAAAATCATCAATTTCTGTCTGGTAGTTTTTGCGTGATTGACGAACAAACAATCCGACAGACAGACAGACAGACAGACAAGAATTCTGCTGAATGGTTTTTTAGGTTCTATAATCGACATATAAACCGACCTGATTTTTTTTATATCTTTCATGTACAGAATTGACTTTTCTATCCTTTTATTATATATAGAGATGATACACAATAGTAGAATAGATTACACTAGGGTTGCCTAAAAGAATCTTGCCGCAATCACCTTTAATTATTAATGTTTTTCGTAACTCGTTTTTGGAGAAAATTGCACTCATATGTTTTTTATGTGAATCGCACATCATTTGAAAGAAAATCGCATAAGGAATTGGAAAAACAATGGTTGCCAGCTCTCAGTCTGCCGCAGGCCCAGGGTTGCCTAGTTTAAAGAGGTTACCTAAAGTTAATATTTTCCCTCATGTGTTTTTTTAATGAATTATATACCAAATTAAAGTTTAATTTTTCTCATCACTAAAACACATGGTTACCTGGAAAATAACTGCCAGAAGCAAAGGTTCCCATCATTTGAAATATTTTATTCCGATTCCGTTTGACTGAGAATAGTCGATGAAACGCGCGGTTTGCCTTATGTTTTAAAGTAAAATATTTCATAATAGAAAGTCAATCTTAAAATTAATGTTTATTCTAGCTATTCACTTGTTAAATTATAATTTTAATCATATTAAGTACATACAAAAAACTATTAATATATGAAATCATCCTTACTTTTCAAGTGAAAAAATGAATCCATGATATTGAGTCGTTGCTAAATCTGTTTTCTAAATACTAAGACTCATTTAAATTATCATTTTAAAACGACTAAATTATCTAATTAAATAAATGTTTATAAATATCGATCTACTATAAGGTATTAATTACATTATGTTTCCTTAATATAATGAAGGGTGACAATTATTGTATATATATTTTTTTATTAATTAAGAAAATATGGGAAATTACATTTCAACAAACTCTCTCTCCCTCTCTTCGTCCTGTGCTCGTTGGCTTTGAAAACGGCTTTTTTTCTCACGCAACTTTTAAGAATTTGCATAGGAAAGAAATATATATAATATAATTATAATAAACAAAACTATTTTAGTAAAAATAAATTCGAAAAAATTACGACAGTAATGCCGACAAATAGATGCAATTTACAGTTTATGACCAGGAGTCGCCACATATCAATTAGTTTCTTTCTCAAGCAGACACGTAGTTCTCGCAATTTCTGTATGATAGATAGTAATTTGTGTTCTATATTTTAACCTGGAATTTATGTGGGAAAAATTACGTTTACAGTGTGCGCAGTTTACCTAGACAAATATGAAATAACTAAACAGTTTTCTATTAAATATGACAATTCTTCTGACAAAAGACTTAAATCTATAATTATTTAATGCACAACAGTGTGGATAACCAAACTAAAAAACAATCCATTTTTAGGATTCTGTATCTCAAAAGGAAAAAAAACGGAATCCTTATAGGATCACTTTGTTGTCTTTAATTGTCATTATAAATGCTTAACGCAGGCTATAAACAGATTTATCGACTCATGTTTCATTTATCCCTATATATTAGTCACTTTGACCATTTAATGTAGATAAAAACTGTCATTTACTGATTTTCATTTTAATAAATACTTATACACGACGCCCTCAGGGTTACTGACCTATAAACCTCACCAGCGCGGAGGCGAAGCTATTCGAGAAGTTATTCCTCCCACTTCTCCAGCACCACGAAGCAAGCAGTTTGGCGAGCGGGCACTCATCCACTCTGCAGGTGGCCAGAGCGGGCCACGACGCTGCATCAGGGATTAACCGAAAGGAGAGTGCAATAATTCCTTGACGTAGCACCCGCTTTCGACCGTGTGTGTAATCTGGGGCTACTTTATAAAGTGCTCAGAGCCGGCAACATCACGTCGCGCATGTCCTTACCGACTACCTACCTAATAGGACATTTTGCGTGACAGTAGAGAGTGCAGCAGCCACTCAAACGCTGCCGGAGTTCCCCAGGGCAACATATTGTCACCTGCCCTCTACGCATTATAAACCGATGACTTCCCAACGCAGCCGGCCACGATATTGGCGCATCTACGCCGACGACATTGTCCTCTTGAAATCTTTAAATCCCTACCAAACAACCGAGAAACTCTAGCGAGCCCTTGGAGCTGATGCCGAACTGGATGACGGAGTGGAGGCTTGCACTTTACGTCGCCAAGACACAGCCGATTACATCCTTCGCTGAGCGTGTAGGACCAGCAGGTCCCCTAGAGCAGCAGAGCGACTACCTGAAAGTTGTTATTGACAGAAGACTTTCGATGACAGGGCGAGTCAAGAAAGCCGCCAACGCAGCGAAAACCGCAATATTCCTGCTGCGACCAGTCTTCAGATCCCACCAGTCACCTCGGTCACGGGTCACTTAAGCTGGGCTTCCCTGATTGAGGGTCTCAACTGGCTGAGCTGAGCACTCAGGTGTCACCAAAAATCCTTCCCCCTGTATCTGCTCTATGGCAGGTACACAGTCCTAGGGCCCCAGGGCCCCCTAACGACGCACCCATATTGATGGGTGCCGCTTGAGATCACGGCCCGAAGGCCAACGCCCTGATGCCGTTCCCCAGCGCCAGAAGAAAGGAGCTGGACGAGAGAATGTTTCAATGCCAGCTCTATAGTAAAGTAGGTTTAGACGCAATTGCACGTATTTTGGAGCTCTCTAAATAATTAGAATGTATTATTTCAGCGCAACATAGTTGGTTTCATCTTTCGTTTAAGTATTTTTAGATAAAAGAATGGTAGGTACCCTACTATGTTGTTTATGATTTTTACTATTTAAGTATTCTGTTGTTTGTGTCGTTTGTTTAAGGAACGTAATTCACACAACATTCATTACACATTTTAAATTAAACTATATTATTTAATTATTTAATCGCGTGTATTTATTCGGTTCTCTTTGTTTGACAGCGATGTATGATAAACTATTTATAAAAATGTTGAATTCACCCCACCCACCACATCAGAGGTCAAGCTACAATCAGAATCAGTGCGAGAATCCAAGGAAGTACGCGAGGTAATTAAGAAATTGTTGGCGGTAGTTGATATAATAATTATATCATCTGAAGGACGGATGCCACCTCAGTCATCAGTCTACCCATGACCACGAACTACTGCAAACTTTGCAAAGTGCTCGAAACGACGTTTCAAAAATGTATATTTTGGAAAACCGTCCGGTTCCGGACAATATTTAACCAATAGTTTCATTTAAAATATATATAATATTATTCCCGCAAACGAAAAATAGAGGGTGACTTAATAATTTTAATAGACTACTAATAATAAAAAAAATATAAAATAATAAAAATAAACCTAAAATAATAAAAAAATATAAAATAATAAAAAATTTCAGTCACAGCCAGTACAACAACAAAACTGATAAATAGAAATAATATTATTTTAAAAATAATTATGACAATAAAAAAACATAATAATGAAAATCTTAATAAAAAATACAAATTCTCAATCTATGTATATTTCGCGATATGATAATATGTATCGATTGTCCATATGTAACAAACGTAACTGAATTGTTAATACTCCATACAAATTATTAACCGTAATCCGACAACATTACGAACCGTAATCATAAAACATTACGATCAATGTAACTTACACGATTTTAACATAAATATTTATGGTATCTAATATAAGAGTAATAATTAGCCACGACTAATTCCAATTAAATAAAACTGACACTAACATTGTTTTTGGACTTTATTTGCATCGATTCTTAAATTACTCTTTAGAAATTCAAGGTTATGAATTTTTTTTTTTTTCAACTTCACACTGTATCCCGCATATAGCTGGATAGACAGAGTGTTAAGATAGTAGATAGTGTTAAGATACTCCGTTCCCCACTTTCCATCGAATTTTGGAAACATTGTGTGATAAGTGGTAAGCGAAGAAATAAAAAGATTAATAAATGCGCCACGACGGCCTTAATAACGGGTATAAGAAAATATATTCAACATAAAGTTAAACAGTAATAAGAAAATGAAGGCTACCCAAACATATAGGTTGAAATCCCAATGCATAAATCTGCAAGTATTTGAATTTTTAATTAAACCTATTTTTAAGAATGATACATCATAGTAGAATATATTACACCAGAATTGCCTAGAAGAATCGTGCCGCAATCAGCCTTAATTAAAAAAAATCAGCTTCACGCTGTATCCCGCACACAGCAGGCAGAGAGAACCTAATGTTAAGACACGCTGTTCCCCACTTTCTGCCGAATTCTGGAGGCATTGTGTGTTGAGTGGCAGAACTCAACGCCGCGCTTTGCCTCAATACCAGAGCGAAGAAATGGAAATATAAATTTAAGTAAATATTTCATCTCCTTGAGTGAGGATCGAACCCACAACCAGTCGGTTTTACAGTCATATTTTGTGCCGCTACGCCACGACTGGCCTCTGATATATTAACCAGTTTTTCAATTTAAATATCTCAATTGTTATGAGATGTGTTGCACTGGATCCATCATCTTCGTTGGTAGTAAGGTACGTTGGTATCTTTCGTTGCTCGCCCCACCGATGACGAAACGCATTTTTGTCTTTTTCTTCTTTGGAGGCTGTTGAAAGAACTCGTTCGGAGAGTCACTGCTGTTTGATCTCTCTCGTTCCTTGATAGGGTATGGTGAGGTATGTTCATCGCCAGACGTAGAGAAATAATACTGTTAAATATGTATTTTCCTCGTATTCTGCAGTATTCCCCTCACACAGTAAATACACAAATGATAATCACATCCATAATGGTTTACATGTAGTCCCTCATTTATTCAGTCTATTCGTTTAAAGTTATATTTTTTTAGGTTTGGTGCACTAGAAATTTCTTTGGTGATACTGTGCACAAACTTTCGTGTAAGTTGGTAGTTTTTTGTTCTTTTTGTTGCTATAATATTTGACCCTCACAAAAAATATATATTAAATCGGAAAGCTTTTAATAAAAAAAATATTGTTTCACCGGCGCACCATTATTTGAAATATTGTATAATAAAAATGCAATAGAAGTATTTAGACTAAATAAATTCAGAAAGATTGTAACAAGAAAATCAGTTGCAGGAAGCGATTTAATATCGCGGGTTCTAGCATACATTATTATACTGTATCGTGGTTTCTGACGCTTTGATTAAAACGAAAGAAATTGCATTAAGTTGTAGTCAACATAGCGACAAACAGACAGAGGCACTGTGGCGTCGTTAGGAGATTAGCAATGCAAGAAAGAGACAGAATATTTTGTAAGACAGCAACACTGTGACGTAGTTAGGTCGTTAGAAACTTAAAGAAGTGAGTGATAAGGCCGGACGGGAGCTTAATGAGGGGACGGATAAGGGAATCGACTAGTGGGATTTAATTAATGAAAAAGCTATCTTTGGAACGGTTAGAGATACATGTCTAAGACCAAGCGCAATCGATTCAAATGGGAGGCTATTCTTTTTTTTTTAGTTTCAAACCACCGACGATTGGACTCGTGGGGGCCTGACACACTTGGAGGATCGCCTGCGCCAGAACCAACGAATACCAACTACTCACTTCGTACTAAGTTTCGTAAGTGTAGGTCCAAGAAAAGTACCCTATACGTTTTGATACCGGGCGAATTTCATACAAAATGGAGCAAAAAGGATGCATGGATTCAAAGGCCGGCAACGCACCTGTAGCTCCTCTGGTGTTGCACGGGGTCGTGGGCGGCGGTAATCACTTACCATCAGGTGACCCGAACGCTCGTTTGCCTTGTCCTTTTCCATAAAAAAAAATGGATGCTCGTATCTTTTGATTGCGTTGACAAAGAAGCTTGTTTTTTCTGAGCGCTAAGGAGTGATAGAAAGTAATATTCGATATTAATTTCAAGTAAAATACCTCCACGAGATCTCGAGATGATTGGTCTTGACCGACAGAGAGACAGACCAGGTCAATGTGATTCTAAAAGGATTCTGTTTTTTCTTCAAAAGGCAAAACATTAAGTACCAACGGAGCCCAAAAAAATTATGTAATTTTATACAATTTAAAAGTTACTAAATATCGTTATATGACTTGTTTCATTGACTTTCTATATTTTTTGAGCGATGCGGAACAATGTTGGATCGTCAAAAGTTGGTGGGAAAAGTGTAATTTTTCTATATGGTATGGCACCATAAAACCATAAGGCCCATACGACATCACCGCTATGCCTTGTCTAAGCAATATGCAGTCAGCTCTAGTTCAGTAAATGGTGAATTAACCTAAAAAAACAACGTATAAAGTATGCAACTGATTTTTACTAACGAAATATTTATGCGTTTTCTAAAAAAATAATTTTATTTTCGACATTTGATCCACTTTAAAAAGGTAAAAAATATGTTACTTAAGATTCGCTTATAAAACATTAAAAACCCATAACTAAAACAAAATGTTATATATGCACAAAATAATTTGTTAAAGAATTTTTAACACCATTAACACATGTTATAAAACCTCAATCTCATTAACAGCTAGTCGAACATGACCGTAAGTCAAAATTTTATTAATATGTAAACTATTGAAGTTGGAGATATCGATAGACACAGATAAGCCAATTTTGACTTTTGAGTTTCTTCCATACCTCTCCATAATACCAAGATATCATTTTCTTCATTACTTTCCTAAAAAATATATCAATTTATATTTTTTTCATTATATATTATATACATAATAAAATAGAATCTTTTTATATAAGTATTTATTTCAAGAAATAGGCAGAATCCCTAGTGTTAACATACTCTGTTCCTTACTCGCCGCACAATTTTCAAGACATTACGTTTTGAGTGGCGGAACTCAACGTCGCATTTTGTCTTTTTGCCAGAGCAAGAAATTAGAAATACTATTCTTTATTCCGAGTCGAACCCACAACCGACGCATTTATAGTAAGACGGTAAGCCAACGCGAAGTAATTAGTTAAACACATTAATAAAGTATTATACTAGTCGCTTGGCTTAGCCCATTTGAACTATGCGAATATTTATTTTATATTACTTAAACGTGTTTAGGGAAAATGGATTGATTGATAATTTATATATTAATAATCATACTTTATGTGTTAACCATAATCATACTAAAATTATTGTTATACACCTAATGAATCATATTTTCAATCATTTGGCGTTTTTTTTTTATTTTGCTCGAGAAAATATCATATTTTATAGAAAATATTTTGTATAATTATTTCATCGATTCAGGCAGACGGTAAGTACTTACGGACTAAATTTTGTCTAAGTTGTACTTGAAAAGAGACAATTATTTTAAAATTGGAAGATGTAAATTAGTGCAACAGGCATCCCATCCAGGCTTTTTTGTGAGACCAAGACAATGTCACTCCTATGCCTCCGAACTGGCAAAGAAAGGTCAGAAACCAAAGAAAAAAAGCTACCTAGTCCTAGTCACCGACACTAGGAGCAATAAAATCTCCAAAATATTGACCAACTTGCAGATTTTAGCGAATTTCAAGAGAAAAGGCCTTGCAAACCACCGCCCATTTTGCTATATAGTATAAGAAATGTTAATGGTCTAACAGAGCTCATAGAAAGCTGATGAGGAGCATGTCAACTTTAAAATAGTAAATTGAAGATAACTAAGAATTTCCTCCAAGAACATTGACATACAAAAAAATCATTGATATAGTCAAAGAGAAGGGCCTGATGAGGGCACATATTTATCAAAAATCTCCATCGCACAACTAGTGCAATAGAAGAAGAAATAGAAAACACTATAATAGAAATAAGGTTTATGGAGAAATAATCAATGCCAAAAACGGTCCGGATAAGAAACCAACTACAATTTTCTTTGTCAACATTGCTCCTGGTCCAAATAACAGAGCAGTAAAAGATATTAAATATATTTACCACTAATCCACGTAATTAAGGACCCCAAGAAGAGAACAACAATACCACAGAGCCAGAGATACAAACAGTTTAGCCACTCGAAGAATTATTACACGAGGCCATACCGATCAGGCCAGTCGTGGCGCAACGGGACGTAGTGTGACTGTAAAACCGACTGGTTGTGGGTTCGATCCCCACTCGAGGAGATGAAATAGTTACTTAAATTTATATTTCCATTTCTTCGCTCTGATGTCGAGGTTAAGCGCGGCGTAGAGTTCTGCCACTCATCACGCAATGCCCCCAGGATTCGGCAGAAAGTGGGGAACGGAGTGTCTTAACACTAGGTTCCCTCTGCTTACCCCGCTTTGTGCGGCTGCGTGAAGCTGATTAAATTTTTTTTGTTTTCCAAAACACGAGCAAGAGGTTGATGATCAAATACAACAAGATCTCCAATTATCTCCACCACCAAGACCAGTAACTATAAAAGAACTAACAAGACACATACGAGGCTTAAAAAGCAATAAAGCACCAGGCTTCTATCTTCTTACCATAGAAATTCTACCACAAGTTCCTAAAAAGGCACTAGTATTTATCACTGCGCTCTTTAATAGTGTACTATAATATATAGTGTATTTTTATATAAAATTACATTATCATTAATACTTTATTATTTTTTAAATCGCTTTATTTTCCTAAGCTCTTTGATCTAGCTTTCATACTTTACTTTTTTTTTCTTTTATTTTATAGTAATTATTAGAGATGTGCCGAATATTCGTTTGGTATTTGGTATTCGGTGTATTCGGCATCTTTTTCTATACTCGTATTATATTTGGCCGAATTATTCGGTTATGGTGCCGAATACATTCGATGCGATTATTTTTATTTAATTGGCTGCACGACACAGTAGAAATGAAATATTATCTTTCACGTCTTATGTAAGATTAAATTATTATTATATAATAAGTTAAATGAGTAAAGTTAATAAAATATACCAATTTAACTTCTTATAAATATTTACTTTGAAACCTCAATTCAACGTATTTATTCTTAATATAAAGTTAATACAATCAACATTTCTTTAAATTTTAAATCAGCAGTTGTTTTTAAAATTCAAAATAATATTTGTAAACCACAAATCAACATATGTATTTCTTAAAATGTAGTCAATATTTATTTTAAGCCTTAAATGATCATTTTTAATTTATAATGAATATACGTAAGTCGCAAATTGACAATCATAGACACAATACATACACAAAGATAGTGGAACACTGCAGAAATTTAATATACGAGGAGCATTCAATGTATTTCAGTATCGATATGATTTACTAAGTACATTCGTAATTAGACTAATTATTTAGTTAATAACACTATATGAGGGTATAAATATAATAAAAAAAATACACATTTCTAATTATTACTTTGCTAGTTATCCTTCGTTAACTAGAAGTGAAATGACTGACATGACAATGTTGAAGAAAATCGGGCACCACGCTGTGATTAAATTCTTTATTAAACAAGGAAAAAATCAAGAAAACCATTCATGAAGAAATGGTGGCTGTATATCAAGAATTTGCACCTTCATTATATACTGTTCAAATGTAGTCAAGTGAATTTAAAAGGGGCAAAGAAACCATTGAAGACGACCCTCGTCCGTGCGGCCCAGTTACTGTCTCTACGGATGAAAATGTCATAAAAGTTATTTGTTGTACTTAAAGATGCCCAAATGAAGAAGGATGCCCTTTAACCTTTCAGAAGTTGGTGCGTGGTGGGTCCCGGGCGAATGCTCACAGCATAGAAAGAATTGTTAGTGAAGAGAAAGAATTGTTACTGAACAAAATTGTCCAGGAGGGTGCTAAAAGCGTCCACAATGTTTTGGGACTAAAATGGAATTTTGGTGATTGAATATAAAAATAAAGGAGTATATTAACGAAAATTCTATGCTTCAACTTGGCATAATTTAAGGGAAGAAATTAAAGAAAAAGGCGGGAAAAACCTTATTAAAAGTGACACAATAATTAAAACAAATGAAGAATACGTAGCCGCGGAAACCGGTTGTCATACAAGATCCATATTAAGTAACATTGAAATAATAATATCCCTTAATAATAAGATCAATTTGCTACCATCCATAACACAATTTTACTTAACACAGTATTTGACAGGCCATGGTTTCTACCTGGAGTTTTTAAATAAATTTAAAATAAAAAAAAAATAACATCAAAATCTCGTTCACCTAATAAAATATTGTCGTCGATATCGGTCACAAAGATCAGAACACATAATTAATTGCAACATATACAGCATAGAAACGCCATTTATCATCTACATAACTTAATAAAAAACGAGAATTGCTTAAAATCATTTATTATATTTATATCTCACATCTTTAGCACACTTAAAGACTTCAATAACACAGTAACAACTCAACACGCAAAGCCTCCAGAATTCGGCAGAAAGTGGGGAACGGAGTGTCTTAACACTAGGTTCCCTCTGCCTACCCTGCTGTGTGCGGGATACAGTGTTAAGCTGATAAAAAAATAATTGTTATTATATTTACATTATTATTAAATTTATGTATGTTTTAAATGTTATTACTAATGTTATGTTCACTAATATATTAGGTGCTTGAATAAGTTATCGCTGTATTTTTTGTTTATAAAAATAATTTAAAATATAATGCTTACAATGACATTACTCAAAGTATTGTCCATCATTAGAGACCACTTTCTCCCATCTCTCTGGTAGCAATTGAATCCCCCGTCGGAAAAACGACTCATCTTTCGAGGCAATCCAGGAATCAAGCCATTTTTCGGCTTCTTCAAAAGAATGGAAGCGCTGCTCGCTTAAACCGTGCGCCATCGACCGAAACAAGTGGTAATCGGAGGGGGCTATGTCCGGTGAATACGGCGGGTGGGGTAGAACTTCCCATTGAAGTGTTTCCAGGTAAGTTTTGACTGGTTTTGCCACATGTGGCCGAGCATTATCATGTAATAAAATCACTTTGTCGTGTCTCTGCTCGTATAGTGGCCGCTTTTCTTTCAGAGCGCGACTCAAACGCATCAACTGAAGTCGATAGCGAGCTCCCGTGATAGTTTCATTAGGTTTAAGCAGCTCATAATAAATTACGCCCTGCTGATCCCACCAAATGCAGAGAAGAAGCTTAGAACCATGGATATTTGGTTTTGGCGACGATGTTGATGCGTGACCCGGCATGCCCCACGATTTTTTTCGCTTTGGATTGTCGTAGTGAATCCACTTTTCATCCCCAGTGACGATACGGTGCAGAAAACCTTTTCTCTTTTGCCGTTGAAGCAACAATTCACACATGAGAAAACGTCGTTCTACGTCTCTCGGCTTCAACTCATACGGCACCCAATGCCCTTGCTTTTGGATCATTCCTAACGCTTTTAAACGTTTTGAAACTGTTGACGCATCTACTTGTAACGTTTTCCCGAGCTCTACTAACGTCTGACATGGATCTTCTTCAAGCAATGCCTCCAATTCTGTCTTCAAATTTTGTCGGTGCTCCAGAACGCTCTTTGTCTTCAAGGTCAAAATCATTACTTTTGAAGCGCCTAAACCAGTCTCTGCACGTTGTATTCGACAAAGCATTGTCTCAACGAGAATTCTGTGTGCTTCTGCTGCAGATTTTTTCTGAATAAAGCAGTGCAATAAAATTTCCCGCAAAAACACTTTATTTGGCACAAAAGTACACATTTTCACCAAGGGAAAATAAATATGTAGTTGACACTGCAGTAAACACTATTCTACTATAATTTGAGGTTACATACCACCAACCAACTACTACAACTACTACTTTGGTGATTCGTTACCGTGCGAAATTCCATGCACAGAGTGCCGCAACGCCATTTTTCAAAAAACAGCAGCAATTTATTCATGGTCCTAATAATCAATAAACTGTCGCCTGTATAAAATCGCAAGGGCATTTCAGGGAAACTTTTTTTTTAAAACACTCCCAATGTTTAAAAAAAAAAAGCTTGGCCGGACACGCCAGCGCGTGTCTTTATCTAATGTTTTACTTTGCATGGAACAAAAACTGTTTCTTTAATATGTACAATAAGGAATAGACATATGTATGGTATCTAGCACGGTAAAGTACAACATAAAATAAAAATAATATAAACGATACTAAAAATCTATGTTAAAAACCATTTATTTAAATATCACAATATAAATTTTGATAGATCATTGTAATGTTACATCCGAAATAGTAAATGAAATCATCATTAACAGCTGGTAAATCGTCCTTGGGATAGACTTGTATATTTTGATTAAATTCGTTAATCTGGTAAAGTTCCTCTTTACTCAGACGAAAATCAAACAGTTGAATATTCTCTATAATGTGATCCTTATTAGTGGAATGTGGAATTGGTAGTAAGCCGCGATCGATCTAGAACAAATGGGGTAAGTATTTTTAGCAATTTTTAGGGTGTTATTCCACACTTAGGAAAGAAAAATATTTTTTACAAAACGTATAAAAATTTGAAACGCTTGGACGGTTCCCATGAGGCGCGGGTTCAGATCCTGCTGCGTTCAAATTTGTATTTGTTTACTAAAAAGTATTTTTGAATGGAGTAAAATTATATAGAGAATAAATAATATTTTATTTATTTATTTTTCTTTTTTTTACTTCGCTTGACGTTGTATCCTACACATGGCAGGATAGGCCGAGAGAACCTAGTTTCAAAACACTCCGTTCTCCACCAGTCTACGCCTACATCTCACTTTATTAGGGCGAAGATATTATATAAAATTTAATTAATTCATTACATGAATTGGAAATCGAACCCACAAACATCGCTTTCACGATGTTTGTTACAATTTTTAGACTATATGAAATTTTACTTTGTTACCAAATATCGCAATGCAACTTGTTTCGTTGACTTCCCATATTTCTTAGCGAAGCGGACCAATGTCGGATCCTCAAAGGTTGGTGGGGGAGGTGTAATTTTTCTAAATGGCCTGGGCACCATAAAGCCATAAGGCCCATACGACATCACCGCTATGCCTTGTCTTAAGCAGTATGCAGCCAGTTCTAGTTCAGCAAATGTTGGATTAACCTTAAAAATAAAATGTCCAAAATATGGAATTTAAGTTTCACCTTTAAATAACTATAGCTAATACAAAATCAAAAAATCAGCTTCACGCAGCAGGGTAGTGTTAAGGAAATAATAGGGAAGTGTTAAGACACTCCGGTCCCTACTTTCCACTCAACATGCAATTCTGGAAATTCCAGAATTGCATGTTGAGTGGCGGAACTCAACGCCACGGTTTGCCTCCACATCAGAGAGAACTAAATTAAATCTGCTTAGCGCTGTACCCGCACGCACTAGGGTAGGCAGATAACCAAATGATAAGACTTCCCGTTTTCTACTTTCCACCGAATTCTGAAGCATTGCATGTTGAGTGGCACAACTCAACGTAGCGCTTTGCCTCGACACCAGAGGGAAAAAATGAAAATATAAATTTAAATAATTATTTCTTTTTCTCGAATGGGGATCGAGCCCACAACCAGTCGCGTTTACAGACACACTTTATGCCCCTGCGCCACGACTGGCATCAATGTTATAAAAGCCTTGTGTAATACTAGCATATGTCATAAAACCTCAATCTCATTAACAGCTGGTCGAACATTCCCGTGAGATAGAACTTTATTAATATGTGAACTATTGAAATTGGAGGCACCGATAGACACAGTTAAGCCCATATTTTGAGCTTCTTCCATACCCCTCCATAACGCTAAGATGTCATATTCTTCATTATTTACCTGAAAATGTTGTTAATTTAGTCTTTTTTTTTTTCATTGTATATTGTATGTAGGATTATTCACGCTGTATCTTGTATACAGCAAAGTAGGCAGAGGCCGAGTAGGCCTAGTGTAAGAGCGCTTTGTCCCCTTACCAGTGGGAAAATAAAAATACTATTCATTCTTTGGAGAGGGAACCGCGACACTTGTAGGTTTCCTCTCTAGACTCGCTGCGAAACCAACAGTTAGTTGAAAATAGTATAAATACATATTTATAAGGCAATATATTTATTAATAAAACAAATATTTATCAATCAACATTTAAAAACTGTATAAGTGTAAAGTGAAATCATTACCAAACTCTTCGACAAATGTATAAGATATAAATCCACATATGTCAACTCCAAGTTGTCGAGCCAAGTTTGGAGTGATTGAATTACACCATCTGTAGTGTTCACTCTTAGATCTAGCTGAAACGTTAAATAATAAATATATGTTTATATATTTTTTACAATTTTAAAGCGTTATTCCACACTTAGGAAAGAAAAATACTTCTTTAGAAAATGTATAAAAATTTGAACGTTGAACCGACCAGAACGTATGCTTAGCGGTCAGAGCGCCTGGTCGGTTTCCAGGAGGCGCGGATTCGAATCCCGCTACGTTCAATTTTTTATACATTTTCTAAAGAAGTATGTTTATATATATTTTTTCATGAGGCCAGTCGTGGCGCAGGGGCACAAAGTGTGACTGTAAAACCGACTGGTTGTGGGTTCGATCCCCACTCGAGGTGATGAAATATTTACTTAAATTTTTATTTCCATTTCTTCGCTCTGGTTCGAGGCAAAGCGCGGCGTTGAGTTCTGCCACTCAACACGCAATATTTCCAGAATTCGTAGTAAATTGACAAATGGATATAATAGAATAATAGGATAATTCCTATCGTAGAACTAATGTCTCACTCATATACATGCGCGTAGCAGGATTGATGAAGGGAACCTAGTGTTAAGACATTCCATTCCCCACTTTCCGCCCTATTTTCGATAAGTTACGTGGCGATTATATCCTCATGCGCCATTAGTTCCTCATGAAAGCCGCCAATACTGTATATTTAGTAATAGTTTATATTGCGGGTAAGTTAATATTATAGTAGTATAAAAATATAAAGGCCAGTTGTGGTGCAGAGGCACAAAGTGTGACTGTAAACGCGACTGGTTGTGGGTTCGATTCCCACTCAAGAAAGTGAAATATTTATCTAAATTGTATCGAGACAAAGCGCGGCGTTGAGTTCCGCCACTCAACACGCAATACCTCTATAATTCTGCGGAAAGTGGAGAACGTAGTGTCTTAACATTAGGTTCCCTCTGTCCTGCTGTGTGCAGGATATAGCATGAAGCTGATTTTTATATTTATTTATTTATTTAAAAATGTATTTTGTCAACAAATTACTTTCGTAGTTATAAAAAGTTCCTCTCTTGTAACAATACCGCGATCGGTCACGTTAGCTATAGCATTCCGGATATCGTCATCCACGTGGTACATGGGGGCGGTCTCTATATGTCGGTAGCCAGCTTCGATTGCTGCTATTATAGATTCTTGTATGGCACCAGACCTTCGTAAGGTTTTGTTCTGATAGAATTTAAAATAAAAGATAAATTAATATCGCCGTTTTTGTTAAATATATTTTTAGTTATGTAGATCATAGTAGAGACTGAAATAAACACGAGAGAATGAAACATTTAATATTTTGATTTCCTCGCTCTGGTAACGAAAAAACGAGGAAAAGTGCGATGTAGAGTTCCGCCACTCACACACACACACACAATGACTCTAGGTTCCCAGATTCCCTCTGCCTCTCCGCTGTACAGGACGGATGAGAGAGACAATAGTTACGCAGTGGAAGTGATTCTGATTCTTGTTGATTTTTTTTTTCATTTTTAGCTTCTAATAGACGAAGTGTGGTGTTAACTTCAACCACTCAATATGCAATATCTCGAAATTTTAAGTATAAATATGACTTACTGCTGTAAACGTTCCATAAGATACAATCGGTATGATATTGCCATCGTTAAGCCTTTTGTACTCTGGATATCTTATACTTAAATTGTCTGTTTGAGATATTATAGTAACGGCGTTCTGTATAAAATGTACAAAAAATATAATTTGAAAATATATGGATGTAGCATGTAAAATGTGAAGAAAGCAAATATATTTTAACTTACTGTCAATATTGTTGAAACAGAAATGCAGAATGATAGTAAAAAATATATCATTTTGAATGCACACTTACCACTTTTAGTGGTAGTAACAAGTTACTGTATATATAAAGTAAGAATAAAAATACGTCACATCATAAATCGTGCGGACTTTGTAAAATAAATGATAAAATTTTTATTCATTTTTCATGCGCAATTAATACTATGAGCTATGCGTATTTACCTATGTATTTTACAAATAGTCAAATTAAATAGGCTTAACAGAAAAATTAATAAGATTTTGCAAAAAAAAATATTTTGCCAAAATATCAGGGCAGTAACTTAACACGCAATGCCTCTAGAATTCGGCAGAAAGAGGGGAACGGAGTGTCTTACACTAGGTTCCCTCTGTCTATCCTGCTCTGTGCGGGATACAGCGTGAAGCTGATAAGAAAAAAAATCAGGGCAGTAGTGGCGGACACCAGCCTCGTTTACAGTTACACTTTGTGACTGACACAAGTGTGACTGTAAATGCGACATGCGATGAAATTAAATATTTATTTAAATTTACATTTCCATTTCTTCGCTCTGGTGTCGAGGCATAGCGCGGCGTTGAATTCCGCCAGTCAACGCACAATGCCTCCAGAATTTGGCCGAAAGTGGGGAACGGAGTGTATTAACATAAGGGTTCTCTCTGTCTATCCTGCTGTGTGCGGGTTACAGCTTGAAGCTGATTTAATTAGAATTTTTTTATTATTATTTTTTTAAAAAATATGATTTAATTACACTATCCGTAGTGTTCACTCTCTTTACTTTAACAAATTTTCTGTTCTCTATAATCTGTTGTGTAGTGTGTAAGCTGTGAATAACAAAGTTAAGAAAGAGTGAAAAATTATATTGTTTATCTTATATGGCACATTTGTATCCATTGATTAAATTGGTCAAAACTCTGTTTCATCGGACGAAGTTATTAGCTTCCAATGTACTTTACGTTGAAAAAAATCGCCTTTGTCGATACCTAACTCTGGAACATACTTTAGGAAATCTTAAGAAAATTGCTAGATTTAATAATTATATATTTTTATTTAGATTTTAGTATTAGAGGTACTATTATAGTTTATTTTCAAAGTGAGAAAATATAAAAAACCTGATTAGCTACAAAATTTTATGAATATTTTTGTTATGCCTAATAGCACGACTATCGAATTAAACATAATTGCATACTAATACTATGATTATTATATATGTTTGCCACTTTTTCCTATTATTATTTTTTTAAATACAAGGTTGACGAGTGCTTGGGTCACCTGATAGTAAAAAATCACCACCGTCCAAGACACCAGGAGAGCTACTCAGGTGCATCGCCAACAGTTAAAGCGGAGGCAGACGCACTTTTTTGATGACTAAGAATGAGCTTTAAGCATATTTTCCCTATACAGATTTGGGCAGAAGTGGGAAATGGAAATGTCTTATTAGGAACGGAGTGTAGCTTAACTTAACACTAAGTTCCCAGGTTCTATCTGTCTACCCCATTTTGCGGGATACAGCGTGAAGCTATACAAATAAACTTTTAACATAAGTCGTAAAATATATAAAAATCACAATGGATAATATAGGCAAATTATTCAGAACACAATTAAATATTTTATCATAAATTTATTACAAAATTTTCATGTCTTACTATTATAATAGTTATTTTAAAAAATCATATAAATATAATATGTAAAAATCATTGTTTCCAAAATGGATAATTAGGAAAATCCTTCCAGGACTCTATATCAACAACGCGAATGTTTTTATTAAAGTTGCTAATAGAGTTTACTTCAGATTCAGTCAGGTTGAAGTCAAATAGATCGATGTTCTGGGCTATTCTCTTCTTATTCGTTGATTTGGGTATTGGGGTAAGGCCACGTTCAATCTGAAATGTAATAATGGTGTCGTATAGTAGAGGCAAAAAATGCTTGAGAATTTTAATTTGAAAATTATAAGTGTTTATCATTTTGATGTACTGGTGAATTGTAGTAATAATTGAGTTATAATCTTATTATATATTGATCGACTGGTCATGCAGGATGTACATATATATATAATATTATATATATGTATATATATATATATATATATATATATATATATATATATATATAGTATAATCAAAAACCCAGACAAGTGTGAGTTGGGCTCGTCCACCGAGGATACCGTACAAAAATTGTAGGGCTTGAGCATTTTCTGAACTTCGAAATTGGCTTAGCCCGAGCCCTTTCATCTGTTACCTCACTTGAACTAGCCGATTTAATGCATAATTTTGCCCACCTTTTAAGGCTATTAGTTTTTAGGATTTAACCACAAATATATAGTTTTCAGATTTTTTCCTGAACTAGTACTACCTATAGATGCTAGCTACCAAATTTCTTAATTCTAGGTCAACCGGAAGTACCCTATTAATTTTGATTCCCTTGATAGTGTCGAAATACGCGTTTTTTTTTTTTTGTTTTATAAACGGCCATATCTTTTTTTTAAGTAAATGTAGAAATAAGTTTATATTTTAGGAAATCATGGGGCTGAAGATCTAAATATATTGTTTGAATTTCAACTTGATATCTCCAAGCGTTCCTGAAATAAAGGCTCTTGACAGACAGACAGACAGACGGAGAAGGGAGTAATTAAAATATAAACTCTCTTATTTAACTCGTTTGGAGAAACATCTGTACTTTAAAAATATACTATTTAATGACATTTACACCTAAAACTACAGCAGAATATGTTAACCTAAAGCCAACTGAACAATGACAGCAAGTTATTGTTTATTATTTATTTTGTTTTTTTTATCTTCACCCTCTATCTTGCACATAGCAGAGTAGGCAGAGGGAACCTGGAAAATAAGTGTTAAGACACTCTATTCCCATTAAGACACTTTCCACTCCCCACTATACCACTCCCCACGTTCTGACGAATTCTGGCGATACTCCGTGCTGAGTCAGTTCCGTGCGCGGCTCAACGTCGCGCTTTGCCTTGTTACCAAAGCGAGGAAATTAAAATATGAAATCTATCATTTCCACGAGTTAGCATCGCAACCTGTAGTGTTTACAGTCGCACGCTTATACCCTTGCGCCTCGACTGGCTATCATTATTATATTTTTTTCTGAAAAAAAAAACGTAAACATATATATAAACCATTTTAACATACCAAGTATCTTAAAACTATTTGACTTGTAGTTTTCTTATACTTGTTCGCCATTTCCACGAGTAATGGGTCGTCAATGCGAGGTGGGGGAGCGTTAGGGTTATTACGTGATACTAGGAACCCGAATGGACTGTACGCCATTACTGCTATAGCTAAATTTTGACAATGCTTTACTAAAGGTTCTTGAGTCAATGTTGGATTCACCTGGAAATTATTTTATTATCAGTACATAAATAGATATGTTAATTAATAACTTTTTTAGGAAACACGTATAATTAATTAAGCAGAATAAAAAAACGTGTCAGACTCGCCCACTAATGCTTCGAAACAGAAGCATATGAACTCATTTTGTACGAAATAAGTTATAAACATACATATGTATATTCTATAAGGGTTCAGTTTTTACCATTTGAGGTACGGAACTCTAAAAAATGATTCGTTATTTCTTATGTGCTTTATGTTCTATTGTTAAAAACTACAATTTAACGTTATTCACCAAATTATATAATACAATCTTACCTCAAATTCATTGACAACGGGCCAATGTTTGCAATTGGCGACCAATCTGTCGATTTGTGATATATTAAAATTGGACACCCCGATTGACTTGGTCAAACCTAATTCTTTAGCTTCCTCCATTCCTTTCCAAGTTTCCAAGTAATCAATATCATCTGGACTTCCATCAGCCTAAAATGCAATGCCTATATAACTTCAGACCTAAGCTTGTGATATTATAAAAGAAATGTCTGAAAGCTATTTATGCTGTAAGATATTTAGTACTTTCATTTCTTCGCTCCGGTGTCGAGGCAAAGTGTGACGTTGAGTTCCGCCACTCAACACACAAAGCTTCGAGAATTTGGCGGTAAATGGGAAACGGACTGTCTTAACACTAGGTTCCTTCTGCCCACTCTGCTGTGTATGGGAAACAAAAGAAAGTGAAGCCAAAATAAAACACCTGTAAGCTACGCACCGTTTCCGCGATTGGGAAATGAATTAGGTAAAGATCAACGTATTCCAAACCAAGATTTTTTAGAGACTCTTTAAGGGCGGGCACTACTTGCTCCTTGCGATGTTTGTCATTCCATAACTGAAATAAATTCAATTTACACAAATTTTAAAAATTTCTAACCATGCCCCATAAATATGTAGCATTTAAAGGGGAGAGTACGATTTCCGGGGCGCCGCGATTTGAAACTACTTTTAGGTTCTACACGTCAAAATAAAGTGAAAATGAAGATTAAAAAAATCGATATCTTGCTACGTTTGCGAGATATCGACTATCGATTTTTTTTTATTTCGTTTTTTGCAAATATTTCAATTTGACAATTTTTGTAGGATATATATGTCAAAATAAAGTGAAAATGTGCGCAATTTTTTTTAAAATGGAACAAAAAATGGAAGATGGAACAATATAAATATAAAACATACAAAATAAAAAAATAACGATATTTATCCTTAGGTATTTTTTTTTAAAAAAAGAAGGTTAGGTTAGGTTAGAAACAGTTTTTTTTATATAATGTTAATTTATAGAAAATTCAATTTCAAAGCGAAATTACCTCTTGCTATTTTTGCAAAAAACAAATATATTCTAAGATATTTGCAAGAAATAAATATTTTTTTAGTTTTTCGATAATCGATATCTCGCAAACGAAGCGAGATATCGATTTTTTTTATTCTTCATTTTCACTTTATAATATTATATTTTGACGTGTAGAACCTAAAAGTAGTTTCAAATCGCGGCGCCCCGGAAATCGTACTCTTGCCCATTTAAATTATTTTATTATATTATTTCTTATTCTTTAAGAGTTATTTCATAATTACTATGATTTGTAGTCGTCAGACAATATGATTTATTTCTAGGCCGTCGTGCCACAGTGACACAAGCGTGTAACTGTCAGCGCGACGATCGTGGGTTCGATTTCTACTCGGGTGAATTAGTTATTTAATATTTTTAATTTCCCCGCTCTGGTAACTAGACAAAACGCGGCCTTCAGTTCCGCCACTCAACACGCAATGCCACAAAAATTCAGTGGAAATCGGGAAGTTAATACTAGATTCCCTCCACCTACCCTGCTATGTGAAGTAAAAAAAAAATAAAAAATAATTTCCTTTACCTACAACTTCACATTTCTAAGAAACCTTTACAAATAATCTTTATTCAAAATAAACAAACGTTGACTTTACCTTAGTAGTGATAAATAATTCTTCCCTAGTGACCAGCTTGTTGGCTATAGCGTCAGCAATAGCTTGCCCGACCTGAGGTTCGTCAAAATATATGGCTGCGGTGTCTATGTGCCTGTATCCAGCTTCTATCGCCCAGTACACTGCATGGCGAACCTCATCTATAGGTGCTGACTGAAATACGAAAAAATATAAATTAGGTTAGAAAACTATAAGGATTTATTAAGCAATAGTGAATTGTAAGAGAAAGAACGGCCTTGGTGGACCTCCAAAATCATAGTATCGTATATGATCCATCTTATAGGCTATAGGAAGGTCACGTAAAAAACAGTAAACACGTAGTGGACGAGGCGAAAGAGGTAAGCAGAGATCGTAACATTCTCCCTTATTTCCTCCTCCTTACTCCTGATAGGTAGATAGTAGGAAAAGCTACAAAAATATCATATAATTGAAGTAGATCTTCCTGTATGATAGAAGTAAAAAAAGAAGAATCAATTGCGCCTGCGCGCTATTTTTTATTATTACTAATATTGTTATAAGTATTTTTCATATTATCTTTTTTATAATATTACATTGTATCTGTTTTATTACTTTTAGAAACGCACTTAAGAGAACTTCAATTAGTGTTAACTGACATCAAAATAATGTAAAAGTATTTATGCTTATACTAGCGGCCCGCCCACGGCTTCGCCCGCTTAAAATACATGATTATTGATTTAATAAGCAATAATAGTAATAAGCAGAATTGATTGACAACTACTTTAATCTGTAATATTCTATTATGATTTTTTTACGACGTTACCGTAACTTCTGTAAGAATTTTTCATTGTTTCGAACTAAAAAATATGACCAATGTCGATATTTGATATTCATAAAATATACATAAAGCTAATTATTTATTATATGTATATATTTTTGTAACATTACGTTCTTTTTACCTATGTTATGTTTTTTAAAGCTCTGTTAAATGTGCTGATGTCACTTAATAATTTAATGTACTGCTTCAGAAACAGCCTTAAATGTAAAATTATTGATTTGGGTAAGGATTCATAATATTCTTTGTAAAATAACTGTAATGTTTGCATATTAACTCCTGTACAGTTTCTAAATTAGTTACATATAATATTACCTAAATGTACAATTCGTAAATNAGATCTACACTCATGGGGAATGGATTATTATTTATGAATATTTCCATTTTTTCGTTCTGGTACCAAGAGAAAAGCGCGGCATTGAGTTCCTCCATTAAACACTCAATGCCTGGAAAGTAAGGCGGACATTGGGGAACGAAGTGCCTTAACACTAGGTTCCGTCGGTATATGCGGGATATAGTGTAAAGCTGAAAAAAAAAGAAACAAACATATTCGGTTCTTTGGCTAAATATTAAAATTGTTTAACCCATAACAGGGAAGTAGGTTGCAACGTGCCGCAGGGCGACTGGCGTACGTCGCTTTGTGTGTGGGTGGAGTTGTGCGCCCGACGCGCTGAACTGCCCGCGTTGTTGAAAGCAGCCGACGTCCTCGTCACTTTACCTCCTAAGCAGAAACGGCAACCAGATAATAGGTGACGTATTATAAATGTATAATAATTATTATGTTTCCATTTTATAACTGTATAAGATTTAGTTTTTGATAAATTTGTGATTTATACAGGGTGGAAGTGTCAGCACCACATTAAATGAAACCACAGTTTTAACTACTCTATAAAAGCCTAATATAATTCAGAAAAAAATAAATTCCCAAAAATGAAAAAGTTTTTTTTTCAAACAAAATAAATAATAAAATTGTCATTTTAAAACAAAACGCCATTTGTAAGGATGACGCACGCACACATAAACCTATCAAAGGAACACCGCCGCACACGCCTCATTTCGAAATCGAGTCGTATGTATTGGCGATAAAGTTCAAAGTTGTTTAACCTTTAGTAGTATTTTTGTAGTAGTAAGTGTTTATGTTATTGGGATCTATACGTAATCGCGTCATACGAAATACAGGTATGGATAAAAATCGTGAAATGAAAAAAAAATCCTACGTCCAAACTGTTGAGGCATCTTAATTAATTTCTTTAGGTATAGGTTTGAAATACTTTACCCTATATGCTGTTTCCGTAAATGGAGCGCTGCCTCTTCCACCCTGTATAATGAGATGCAGATAACGCATATGAAGTATTAAATTAATTCATATGGCGTTGTCTCGCCAACCGCAAAGTACTAATGAATACAAAATATCCATATTAAATAACTATTTTGTGAAAAATATAGCAAGATATTTTTTTTCTACTATGTACTTAACAAACTATTAATGTAGATTTAAAATTATAAACAATTAATTAAACATAAAGTCCGGCCTTAACGAGAAGCTTAAAATATATATATATATATATATATATATATATATATATATATACACATAGCCCAAGATCCCATGCCCGCCAGACCTACGTAATTTTAGCAAAATACGTTATACTAGCAAGCAAGCAGCCAGACCAATCCGATGGCTCAAACATCCTCTTAGACAGAGGTATACATTTATTTGGCGCTACTTCAGAAAAGGTCCCACTTTCATGTTAGTGAGTACGCATACCGTCTTAACTACATATTAGATCATTAATCCTCAAAATTTCAGTTTTGCTAAAACGATGTAGATCAGCTGGCCCTGGGATCTTGGGCTATATATTATATATATAATAAAAAAAAGCATTTCGTTAAGGCCGGTCTTTGTATCTAATTCATTATGTTTATAATTAGTCTAATACCTAATATAATATTTATATATACACAATATTTGAAAGATAAAATAAAAAGAGATTTGAAGCTGATAAAAAATATATATAGGAACAACACGTATGTAGAGATAATACCCTGTATATATCTACATACGTGTTGTAGAGATCAACGGATCAACGGTAGTTTAGGAGTAAGGGATCTCCGTACTTAACAGTTCAGGAGATATTTGGGAATTCGTGATTTAAAAAAAACAATTATCTTTTTTTATCAGCTTCACGCTGTATCTGTATACACAGCAGGGTAGACAGAGGGAACCTAGTGTTAAGACACTCTTGGAGGCATTGTGTGTTGAGTGGCGGAACTTAACGCCGCGCTTTGCCTTTATACCAGAGCGAAGAAATAAAAATATTCATAAATAATAATTCATTCACCCAAATGAAGATCGAACCCACAACCGTCGCGTTACAACCTTGTGGCTGTGCTTTGGGCACAAAGCACAGCCACAAGGCTGTAACGCCACGCCACGACGCCTTTTTACCTATAAGTTTATGTAAGTAAGCAATACGTTAGCAACCTAACTTGATTATTTGAACTTCGCTTATCTCTGAGGCTATTGTAGTAAGTTTGGGGTCAACGCCACTAAAACTTGTTTAGCCGCCGTTGGGTATTTACTAGTTACACAGGCACTATATCTATAGACCTATTAAAATTACGTACATGAGCTAAAAATATTATATTAGATGTTTTTTTTTTATTTTTTTGGGTTTTAGAGGCAATCTATTTTCTTGAAGATAATGATATACCAATACTATATTATATCACTATCTTCTATATACAATTAACATGTGTTTGAAGCCGTCGTGGCTCAATCGTCGTCGGCACAAGTGTGTGACTGTAACGCCTCGATTGTGGGTTCTATCCCCACTCGGATGTATGAATTATTATTTATTAATATCAATTTTTAATTATTTAGCTTCACGCTCCAAGGAAGCTGGTGGAAGCATTGCAGATTGAGTGGCGGAGTTCAACGCCGAGCTTTGCCTCGACACCAGAGCAAAGAAATGAAAATATTAAATGTTTAATTACTTCAAATGGCAATCGAACGCACAACCTGTCGCGTTGACAATCAAACATGCTCCTACACCACGACTGGCATCTAATAGTTGTGCACTTTTAATAGTTCATAATTAAAAAAAATAACTTAAGAAAAAAAACTTCAATAAAATAGCACCCATTCGGAGAAGTATTATCGTGTACCGAATAACACAACACTTGGTATTTCCTTATATAAAATTGAAATTAGCAATTGTAATTATTACGATTCCGTCTATTTTAGTTTTTTTTTTTTAATAATCTTTTAAAAGTAATCAAATTAAAATGCTTATAGGGCACAAGCATGCTATGCTTATAGCGCCGGTCGTGGCGGGTACACAAACATGTCACTGTAAATGCGACAAGTTGTGGATTCGATTCCCGGAGGAATAAAATATTTAATATTTTTATAATTTTCTTTGTTCTGGTAACGCGTCAAAGCGCGGCGTTGAGTATCGTCAATAATATATGTAAAATTTAGGCTCGCTAGTATAACGTAGTTTGCGTCAATTTTAACATACTTTAGGACGTCTGGTAGGAGTAAAGGCCCACGTACTTGGTGTGTAATAACCATATATAAATAATATATATTTTTTACATTATTCTTAAAAACATATAATATTTGAAAACAATCTTTTCTACTTTAACGTAGGTGAACTTGGATTTAATGTACCTTTAGTTGGCGCTGCCTCTGAATGGGCCCCACTTTCAAGCTAGTAAGTACACATACCGTCTTAACTATATATTGGACTAACAACACTAAAAATTTCAGCTTTGCTAAAATGTGAGCTTTTTTAGGGTTCCGTAAAGGATTTTTTTAAGGAAAAAGGGAACCCTTATAAGATCACTTTGTTATCCGTCTGTCTGTCAAGAGCCTTTATCTCAGGAACCCTTGGAGATATCGAGTTGACATTCAAACCATATACTCAAATCCACGGCCCCATGATTTTCTTAAAAAAATTCTATATTTACTTAAAAAAAGATATAGCTTATTATTATATGTAGCTTCACGCTGTATCCCGCACACAGCAGGGTAGGCAGAGGGAACCTAGTGTTAAGACACTCCGTTCCCCTCTTTCTGCCGAATTCTAGAGGCATTGCGTGTTGAGTGGCAGAACTCAATGCCGCGCTTAACCTCGACACCAGAGCGAAGAAATGGAAATATAAATTTAAGCAAATATTTCATCTCCTCGATTGGGGATCGAACCCACAACCAATCGGTTTTACAGAAAAACTTTTTTAAAAAAAGATATGGCAGTTTATTTCGTAAAAAATACGTATTTGGACACTACAAACAGAATCAAAATTAATAGGGTAATTCTGGTGGACCTAGAATCATGAAATTTGGCAGGTAGCATATACAGGTAGTACTAGTTTAAGAAAAAATCTGAAAACTATCCATTTGTAGTAAATCCTAAGCCTCAAAAGCCTAGTTTAAATGAGGTATCGAATGATGGGGCTCTGGCTAAGCTAAGCTTGAATATCAGAAAAAGCTCAAGACCTCCAATTTTTCTACGGAACCCTCAGTGTGCAAGCCCGACTCGCGCTAGTCCGGCTTTTTAAATCAACGCACAGTTTCAGAAGATTTATATATTTTGAATATAGTGATTTTTTTCTTTTTTTATGAAAAAGACAAGGCAAACGAGCGTTCGGGTCACCTGATGGTAAGTGATTACCGCCGCCCACGACACCGTGCAACACCAGAGGAGCTACAGGTGCGTTGCCTGTCTTTAAGGTGGATTGGGCCCCGGAGCCCGGCATTACCTGATGCGAAATGCAGTGGCATAAAGCCACTACTTCACGCCGGTTTTAAATGCCGGGGGTGGTAATAATCCGGTCGAGTCTGCCCATGCGTGATACCATTGCTGGCGAAGTGACTCTACCACACGTTTATAAACAACGAATTCCTTACAGACGTCTTAGATTTGTAGTTTTGTAGTTTATAAACAACGAATTCCTTACAGACGTCTAAACTTATAATGTAAATATGGGCAATAGTTTATTTTGTTGTTATAAAAAAATATTTCCAATGTTAAAGTATATTCTTTACAATTTTTCCCTGTATTTTATATTTAAAAAACGAAACAACACAGCTGGGACCTACTTAAAATTGATAAAATTTAAAAATTGCTTATTTTTATTTAGGATTGTTGTTAAAATTCAAAAAAGTATAATGCTCACCTCACTGGCAGTGCCTCGACCAGTTCCAAGAGCAACAACTGGCATTTTGTTGCCATCATTGAGTTCGATGCAGGGCGCCTTACCTGCTACCTGAAATATATTGTATATAAAATATACATATGTATCATTAGATATATAAAACTTAAAGTATATTTTAGTGGTAAAATATTAAACAAGTAATAAATAAAGTAAATAAGATAAAAATATACGAAAAAAAATCGAATTTTTCGAGGCATTGCATGTTGACTCGCTCCTCTATGTCGAGCAAAAGCCCGGCATTGGGATCAGCGGATCTCAACGCCGGGCTTTTGCCTTGGTGCCAGAGCGAAGAAATGTAAATATTAATAAATAATCATTTATTCTCCCGAGTGGGATTCGAATCTGCTTTCCTTGTGGCCACGGCCGCCTATATGAAACTTCGAACAATTATAACCTAAAAACGGGTTTTTAGGTTATATTTGTTCCAAGTTCCATAATAAGTCTCCTCTTTAATATACTACAAAAACCATAAATAATCACAGTTAAAGCTCATTCAAGCACATCCTGTATGTGGAAGCGTCAGCGATCCTTTTACGGGAGCAGCATATAGGATAAAATATTTCAAACCAATACCTAAAAATATTAATCAAGATACCTCAACAGTTGTTTTTATTTCACGATATTATCCATACTGTATTTCGTGTGATGCAGTTACGTATAGATACCAATAACGTAAACAGATACTACTACAAAAATACTACTAAGCCTTGCCGATCTGCCGCTTTTTATTCTCAAAAAACGTACCAAAACTAGAAAGGTTCCATTTTACGCAATTCAACATCGCCGCCATTACCTACGACCCGATTTCGTGGATGAGGCGTGTGCTGCGTTATCGTTTTAATAAGTTTGTCTATGCGCGTCATTCTTGACAAATGGCGTTTTATTTTACAACGCTAATTTTATTAATTATTTAGTTAGAAAAAAATCACTTATCAATTTTTGGAAAAATATCTTTTTTTTTATTGTATTAGGTTTTTATAGAGTAGTTAAAACTGTGGTTTCATTTAAAGTGGTGATGACAAAAACACTATATATTTAATAATATATTATAATAAGTTAAATCGAGGTTTTAAATTAATTATAATAACAAATGACGTCAAGTAGATCTAAATTTGACGACCTTCACGGAGCAACAGATCATGATCTTTCTTATACAAACTTTGTTCACAATTTACATATCCTTTAATGTCAAGTTTAAGAGTTTATTTCAATGAAGTGTCATTGAATAGTTTTGGAACTTTTTAACATTTTCGTTGTATTAATAGAATGAAAACAAAAAGTTGTTAATATTTGACTATGGTCTCGATTTTTTTTTATTTATATTTACATATATATACATTATTTGATATCATATTCAAAATATAAATAATTTTATTTAATGTACTAAATTTAATCTATTTCATGCTGTATCCCGCATAGGTTGAAGGAACCTAGTGTTAAGACACTGTTCCCCACTTTCCTTCGAATTTTTCGAGTCATTCTTTATCCCTGCGCAACGACGCTGTTTATGTATTTAATGTACTATTAAAATAATTTTAACGTACAAACATTAATTATAAGATGACGTTTGTTGTTGAATTAAGTAATAGATAGGACTAGTATTCAATTTTAAAATGTCAAGAGCAGCTTTAGAATTACAATTACTTAATTATATTTCTATTGGAATTATAACAAGAAGTGTGATAAAAATAAATAGTAAAGTAAATTTATTTTAGTAGGAAAACTTATTCTTTATTAATAAATCAAACAAATAAATCAGTCTCACGCTGTATCCCGCACACAGTAGGGTAGGCAGAGGGAACGTAGTATTAAGACACTCCGTTCCCCATTTTCTGCCGAATTACCGATTGTGTTTTGAGTGGCAGAACTAAACGCCGCGCTTTGCCTCGACACCAGAACGAAAAAATTGAAGTATAAATTTAAGTAAATATTTCATCTCCTCGAGTGGGGATTGAACCCACAATCAATTAGTTTTACAGTTACACTCTGTGCCCCTTCGCCATGACTGGCCTCATCTATATTAATAATCACAATTAATATAATATTATTTAAGACTAATTCAAAACATTTTAAAATTTGTTTAAATCACAGATTATATAAATAATATTTTTTATAATAAAACTGCTTGCACATTTATTATTTATATAGCCTTGTTAAATCCTTACATATATTGTACAATTTGGAATTTATTAAAATTGTTAAAAATAATGAACACAAAAGCTTTGCTCTACATTTAATATATGCAACTTATTTTATAAAAACATAAAAATACGATCATTATCTAAAAAAACTTAAATAACAAGTTTTATGAAACTTGTTGTGTACGAGTACTTTTATTTGATTTTTACAATTCTTTATATGAAAACAGTAACCATTAACTATTAACTTCAAATTAAAAGGCCAGTCATGGCGCAGCGGCACGAAGTGTGACTGTAAAACCGACTGGTTGTGGGTTCGATCCCCACTCGAGGAGATGAAATATTTACTTAAATTTATATTTCCATTTCTTCGCTCTGGTGTCGAGGTTAAGCGCGATGTTGAGTTCTACCACTCAACTCGCAATGCCTCCAAATATCCGCAATGCAAAGTGGGGAACGGAGTGTCTTAACACTAGGTTCCCTCTGCCTACCCTGCCGTGTGCGGGAAACAGCGTGAAGCTGATTTGATTTTTTTTTGATTGAAATTAAACAGCGGTAGCTTCTGGTTAAGTACCCACTAACATAGGGTGCTGCGATAATGTACCAGAAATACTCATTATATTATATGGGTATATGAGGTACTCCAGATGGGTATATGAAGAAAAAAAGTTATAACTTTTCTGTAATTCTTTGTTATCTACAAAATATTGTAAAACAATATGTAAATCTATTTGTATTAATAGGACGTTATATTATTGTAAAAAATAATTGTATTATAATATTTTTTTTTTATATTTTCATCTCTTCATTTTGGTCTCGAGGCAAAGCTCGACGTTGTGTTCCACCACTCAACACGCAATGCCTCCAGAATTAGACGAAAAGCGAGGAACGAAAGTGCCTATATGGGGACGAAGTGTCGTAACACTAGGTTCCCTTTAAGACTAACGTTCCCTCTGCCTTCTCCGCTATGTCCGGGATATAGCATAAAGCAAATAAAAAAATAGCAAAAACCAATACCTATTTCAATATAACCAATAAGTATTTAGCGAGATTATCTTATAAGACGATCATTTTTGATTACCCAACTAAGAAGTAAAAGTCGACAAAGGGAACCCAGTGTTAAGACACTCGGTACCCCATTTTCCGCCAAATTCTGGAGGCATTGCGTGTTGTGTAGCGGAACTCAACATCGCCTTGCCTCGACACCAAAGCAAAGAAATGAAAATATGAATTTAAATAAATATTTCATTCCCTCTAGTACACAGGATAAACAGTACAGTACAGTACACACAGTATAGTACGACCAGTCGCACACCTGTGACCCTGCGCCACGACTGGCCTCAGATATTTAAAGTTTCTTTTTTTTGTTTTTTTACATAAAAAAATATTTATGTCAAATATCAGTAACCAGGGATTAAAAAAATATATTTATTTAAAATGTACCACAGCCTATTTAGCATACGATTGGAATTTCGCAATGTACTGTGATTTACAATTCTTTGAGCGTTTTTAGTTGTTCTATTGACCGACTTAGATGAAGATTTTCTGGTTTCATTATTTATATTATTATTTGTAGAGTGTAATAAATATATGTTTTTAACAATTATATCTAAATGATTTTCATTTAATATTATAACAAACACAATTCATCCTAAATGAGCTCATTTCTTTTAAATTCCCCTAAATAAAAAGAACCCAGTATTGTATATAGATCTAAACATAAATATAGTTATACGATTTATAAAAATCTTAAATAAATTATTAATATAAATTAAATTCAACATTTTACCAACCGAGACCAAACAAATTATATAAATAATACAATTTTTTTTGTTAATTATAGTAGTAGCCATGCTTATATCATAAAATAAATCAAATCAGCTTCACGTTGTATCCCGCTCATAGCAGGTTAGGCAGAGGGAACCTAGTGTTAAGACACTCTTTTCCCCACTTTGCCGAATTCTGGAGGCATTGCGTGTTGAGTGGCAAAACTCAACGCCGCGCTTTCTCAACTCAACGTCTCGACACCAGAGCGAAGAAATGGAAATATAAATTCAAGTAAATATTTCATCTCCTCGAGTGGTGATCGAACCCACAACCAGTCGGTTTTACGGTCACACTTTGTGCCCCTGCGCCGCGACTGCCCTCAAATGCTTATATCATAATTATACTTAAATTATTTATTAACATTTTACACTTCTATAAATCATATAAAACATAATATATACATTGTATACCGAAACATAATCTAATGTCATAAAATTGTATAAAAATCTAATAAAATTGCTTTTATTAAGCTCCAAGCAACTTTAGAATAATCCTATTATTCTAAAGTTCTAATAGGAAATATCTCAGAAAATTGACCAAACCACCTTTAAAAAAAAATACTCAAAAATTTAAAATATTTTCTCCCTGAGTCTTCATTAAACTAATAAAATTTACTGATTATTAATATAAAAATAAATTATATAGATATATATACTTACAGCGGCTCCAAACAATAATGTAACAACATATAAAACACGCATCTTGACTGATCTACAGCCAAGACCGGACTGACTGGTACCATCTCAAACGATCACATATATGTATATTTATCTATATTATATACAAAAACTAAACAAGGATCGTGGTTTGTGTATAAAGTTGATTAAAAAAACTCCTTTTGTTTTAATTTGTTTAATGATATAGGAGGTCTATGTACTATTAGATCTTTTTTTTAGCTTTTGATCTCGCATGCAGCAGGGTAGGCAGAATGAGCCTAGTGTGAAGACACTCCGCTCTCCACTTTCCGCAGAATTCTGGAGTTTGCGTGCTAAGTCACGGAACTCAACGCCGCGTTTTTCGTCGACACCACAGCAAGATCAAACATTCAAATATTTTTTTTTTATATTATGTGTTCCGTTTGACGTCTGAAGCCCATCATGAGAGAGTACATCGCTTCTTTCTGCCACGTTCCACTAGTTGTTGCTTCTTTCCGTACGTTACTCCATCCGGAGTTACTTTATCTGTAATACATTTAACACAAGACAAGCCACCGAAGTATCTGGCCATTGTTGCGTCGTTTTTCAAACTGTCATTTTCAAATTTTGTTATAATATATTAAAAAAATGAAAATTATATTTTGAGATTTAAGCAGAAATAAAATTAAAATATAGTTAACATTATATTCCGTGCGCATTGCGCACAAAAATGTCCACAAAAAACTGCAATGCTGTGCGATATACAGATACTCAGAAAAAATATGTATAATAGTATATCCGGTATTTGTAGATTTAAAAATTGATGAAGAACTAAGACACTTCGAAGATCTTTCTGTCTCAAAACATTTATCTCAAATAGAGCGCTCCTTTGCCGCTTTATCAAATGCTTTTTTGTCTCAAAATGACTGGGTTAACGCAACTTTACAAGAGATTATTGATTGGTCAGCAAGGAATATTACGTAACTAAATCCTTCTTTACTGTATGATAAATTTAAAGAGCTATTTGGAAGCTATAAATTAATATCTCAAGATGCCCTTCAAATAATGTGTGGAAAGCGAGTGGAAATTATTAAATCGCGGCGACGGTCTTTATAAAATGAATTAAAGACAAATATATTCAAGAAGATTTAGCTAGAATACCTCCCTCTGCTGAATACATGTTCAATCCAACGAACCTCTCCTCTTACTTACTTGATAGGCGGAATAGACAAAATTACAAAGCAAACTAATAATTTTCATCCTAGAGTTAAATCTCCAGTGATATCTTCATCACAAAATTTTGGTAGCCAATTTATTCCCAAACCTATACCAAATCAAAACAAACAAAGAGAATCAAAGACTAATTCACGACTAACTCACTTCACTTGCCAAAAAGGAGGGGAGGCCAAAAAGATAAGCCGGAGAGAAAATTTAACAGCAAAATCAATTCCCTCTACTTACAAAATCAAGATACAAAATCAAAAATCAAAGAGAAATGGGAAAAATTGCGCAATTTTCAATAGCAAAGCGTTGAATCAGTATATGAAAATAAAGCCTTTTTACCTCATCAGTCATCGCCAGCTAATCAGCATATATATAGCATTCTTACAGCCGCAGGACTGGATGGTAAATGATGGACGTGCCTGCCTTTCAACCTATCAGTGGCACCGAGGATATTTGCATCGGTGACAAATTGGATAGCAGAGGCTTTAGTTGGGTTGGTGCATGAACCTAGAAAAATCCGTCATCACTCCGACGAGGACCGGTCGAATTTCTAGGAATTACATGGGACACAAAAACAAATACCAAGTCCTTACCGCCAAAAAAATGTACCAGTACTTAATCAAACACCTCGGCTCTGACAGTTGATCCCTCAAGCAAGCAATGTTTCTTAGGGTATATCAACTTTGCAACCTTCATCACCCACCGGGGAAGGTTACACTGCCAATCACTGCAACGTCTTCTGCATGCATCTTTATAAGTATCCACGCATAAAGACCTCCAATGAAAGTGAAGGACGATTTGGAATGGTGGATAAAGAATATTTCTCAGAACTCAAAGATTCATTCACATCAAATATTGGTAAATTACCCGATAATAACTGCGTCAAACATACAATCGGGTACAGTGCTGAAAAACAGAGAGCTTTGAGGTACTTGGAAAAGTCACCAGACAATCTGGCACTGCATTTTAAAAGAATTGTTCGCTGTAATTGCCGCCATGCTCTTCTAAGCCCACACTGTCAAAGGCTCGGAAATATAGAGCGGCAACAAAACAGTGGTCACCTACATAAGGAACGAAGGTGGGTGAAGATTGCAGGTACTACTGGATTTGACCAAGGATCTGTTAGTCCTGGTTGACGATCTCAACATAGCCTACCACCTTCTGGGCGTATATGGTATGGAGACAGATCACCTATCCAGAGATCGAAAGGGCGCAGAATGTCACTTGTTAAGCAAAACCAGGTCGAAGAGATCTTCAAACACTGGAGGACCCCCGCCGTAGATTTCTTTGCATTGGCAACAATACATGTTGTTCCTAACTATGTCTTACGAGACTTGTCCGACTCGAATGCTTGATTTCACAATGCGTTTAGCACACCCTGGTAATTCGACCTGAATTGCATTATTCTGCCGGCCAGCCTCCTTCCTCAAGTATTACGTCATCTCAATTCGGCATCGGGACGATTCATAGCGACAGCTCCCAACTGGATAAAGCCATTCTGGTGCCCAGATCTAACGAATCACGCAATTGCTCAACCCAAAAAGATATACAACCTGGAGTCAACCTTGGTCAACACAAGAACAAGTCGCTCTCCACTTCAGATCAAAATTAAACTGTTGTAAGCGTGATTACTTATGTGGGCGATCGCTTAACCAAAAAGCTTTTAGGAGAAAACTTTGCTACTATCATAGTGGTGACAGTCTACATTAAAAACCTACTCATAACATTTGGGCCAAATATTGTCAATGATGTTATGCTCACGATATCAATAGCCGAAAACGAAACGAAACGATATCATGCTTACTTATATATAGTAGAGAAATTGGCTTTCCGCACTGTATTATAGTGCATAAATCAGTACAAGTATAATACATTACAAATTCCGCTACAAAAACCTAGCTAGTAATACAATGTGCTGATGGATGTAGAGGTATCACCAGTAAGCCATTACTTGGACTTCAGACGTCAAAGGAAACATAATACAAATTTTATTGGAAGGTAAAATTTTCATATTATATTATTTTTCGCAAATAAAGATAATTTTTTAATTAATTCAGCTATAAATGATATCTCTTATCTATTGAGACTGTTTTAATCATACGGAACTGTGAATTACTTGTATAAAATTCATTAAAGTTAAATCTTAAAAGACCAGTCGACCGACCAGATCAGAGACCGTTTTAGAGACGCAGGGACACAAGCGAGTGACTGTAAACACGACTGGTTGTGGGTTCGATTCCCACTCGAGAAAAATAAATGTGCAACATTCTCATTTCTCCGCTCTGGTATCGAGACAGACCACGGCGTGTTTCGAGATCCGCCACTCAACACGCAATGCCTCCAGAATTCGGTGAAAAATGGGTAACGGAGTGTCTTAACAATAGATTCTCTGTCTCTGTGTACCCTGCTGTCTGCGGGATACAGCGTGAAGCTGAGATAACTACTAATACTAACTACAGAGAGAAGTTGAAAAAAAACTTAACGTTTTATGTAAGTTATATAAAACTATAAATCTTAAAACATTGTAATATAACGTATTTATTATTATTCATTAGCTATAACATGTGATCTTAAAATAAAAATATTAAAAAGTAATTTATTTTACTTATTGGTTGCTACATATAACAAAATGTAAAACTAACTACTAAATATAACAAAAGGTAAAAATATGTAACATAGTCTATGTTACATATTTTTACCTACTATTAAATGAATATGACTCAAGACGCAACGACGGGTTCGATGCCCATTCCGGTAAATTTATTGATTTCATTTCCTTTCCTACAAAGTGAAGAGTGCCTTAATTAAAAAAAAATAAAATAAATCAGCTTCACGCTGTATCCCGCACACAGCAGGGTAGGCAGAGGGAATCTAGTGTTAAGACACTCCGTTCCCCACTTTCTGAAGGCATTGCGTGTTGAGTGGTAGAATTCAACGCCGCGTTGTGCCTCGATACCAGAGCGAGGAAATGGAAATATAAATTTAAGTAAATATTTCATCTCCTCAAGTGGGGATCGAACCCACAACCAGTCGGTCTTACAGTCACACTTTGTGCCCCTGCGCCACGACTGGCCTCATTAAAAAAAATCTTACTGATATTTACATTAACATATTATCTACATGTTTTTTTGGCTTCACGCTGTATACCGCACATAGCAAGGTAAACAGAGGGAGCATGGGAAGACACTACCGATTCCCACTTGAGGAGGCAGGCTTGGAGGCATTGCATGTTAAGTGTCGAAACTCAACGCCGCTATTAGCCTCGTTACCAGAGTGTAAAAAATTTAAATATTTAATATCCCCGAATGGGTTTTGAACCTACATCCGTCGCGCATCCAATCGCACGCTTGTGCCCCTTTGTCAATAAAATAAAACAAGTCTTTACGGTGAATGAATCTCTTTATTGAGTATTCCCACAAAATTCTTCTGCATAATCTATTATTTTTTTTTTATCAGCTTCACGCTGTATCCCGCACACAGCAGGGTAGGCAGAGGGAACCTTGTGTTAAGACACTCTCTTCCCCACGTTCTGCCGAATTCTGGAGGTATTGCGTGTTGAGTGGCAGAACTCGACGCCGCGCTTAACCTGACACCAGAGCCAAGAAATGAAAATATAAATTTAAGTAAATATTTCATCTCCTCGAGTGAGGATCGAACCCACAACCAGTCGGTTTTGCAGTCACACCTCGTGCCGCTGCGCCACGACTGGCCTCATAATCTGAATAATCTATTATTCACGTTTCTTTATTGGATAATCCCGAAAAATATAAGTATCTTTTTTATATATTAATATTATAATACCAAAGACTACAAATATAGTCAAATTAATTTATAATTATTTTTATAGCCAAATCATCCTTTGGACTACAGTATCATGGTATTATAAGATTCATTAAATCATATTATCAGTTAGAGTTCACGCAAACAATAAACACAGTTACTAAGAAATGTGATTCACGTATATTGTATACTAGCGGCCCGCCTGCGGTTTCGCCCGCTTTAACTACATGATTATTGAATTAATAAACAGAATTGATTGACAATTATAATGACTTCTAATATGATTTTTTATTACTTTAATCTGTATAATTCTGTGATTTTTTTACGACATTATCGTAATTTCTATAAGAATTTGTGATTGTTTTGAATTAAAAAATACGACCATTGTTGATATTGGATATTTATAAAATATAGCTATAAGCTAATTATTTATTACACGTATATATTTTTGTAACATTATGCATTACATTGGTAAATATGAAAAAAATATTACAGAGAGAGTTTACAGAGAACAAACGAACCGAAGAATCTGTGTATTTACTTAGTATTTCTTTGGAGATCAAATCGGTCTTTATTTCTGTGNTGAGTTAAAACAAATCAATTGGTGAAACTTTTAAGTAAATCGGTTCAGTACTTTCAGAGAAAAATGTGGCCATACATATCGACAGACAGACAAGAAATTAAAAAAAAAATGCTTTCCATTATTCTTTTTAAGTGCCTCTCTATCCATTTTAGTCAAAATTACTAAATGTACAAACAAAATATTTTTACTGTCTTATTACATATAGAGATGATAAGGAAATTTTGGATAATAATTAAATATGTACTAATACTGTTTATGTTAGACAATATATTACTATCTCTTCTTTTCATTGGTTCCAAAGATCCAAGTACTTGAATCATTTTTATTAAAAACGTATGAGACGCGGTAATGAGTATTTGGTATCATCTATAGCTCCAGAAAAATAAACATAAGCTTTATTAATAGATAATGTTAGTCGGAGCAATTCGGTGCATTTTTACTTTTGGGGTCCAGTTCCACGAGTTCAAAATCAAATAAAAATCAAAATATTCTTTATTTAATTAATTATCACAAGTACTCTTGAATCATCAAGTATCTAGAAATGTAAGTAGTGTCAGTCCTACAGGAAGCGGTGCGGAAGACGGTGGTACCGTCTCGGAAGGCTCTGCTGAGAAGAGCTGGTAAGAAACTCAACAATTGTTCTTTTTTTTAATGTAATTTACAATAGATGTATACTATACTATTATATTGAACGTTAATGATGGTTATACCATCATTAACGTTCAATATAATAGTGTTAATTAGAAAAATAAAAGTTTTATTCCGAAATAAGTATTTATTATTCTTTAAATCAGTACGTCTCTTAGTTATTTTGGATACATTAAAAAATCAAAGAAAATCAGAATGCCCAATGCCCAGTATTACAGGTAAGTGTGCGCATGCCTTTGGGGTAAGTAAATTTCGCAATTCGGATAAATTAATGCTTTGGTTGTTTTAAAAAAATATATATTTCTTATACTACCTAAAAGTAATCAATATTTCTTTAAAAATTTAACTAAAAATAATACAATAATTTTGATACTATTATTTTTTTTCGTACAAAGGAAACTGAAATTTAAATTTTTGACATAATTTGACAAATTTTTGCATATTCGTAATCAGCGTTGCGTTATTGTAATGACATACCTGCGTACACTTTCCCCGAGAAGTCAAAATTCAAAGTAATTACCATCGAGTCCGGAGTAAGAAGCATAATCACAAATTGCACTCACGTCTATCTGAATATGTGTTCTGTTAATATTAATTGACTTACCAGTAAATCACGATTTCACAAGTAACACAGATTTCTAAAAGTCACTCACTTACCCACTGCGCCTACTTACCCCGAATGACCATACATTTTTTTTTGTCCAACCTTTAATTATCAGCGGAAATTTATTAATCTATATATATAAAAGGATATGTACCTGACTGACTGAGATAAGACGTACGCACAGCCGTAACCGCTGTGCATAGAAACGTGAAATTTGGACAGATATTTATTTCCATAATCAGGACATCCACTAAGAAGGGATTTTAAAAAATTTTAACCCTAAAGGAATGAAATAGGGGTTGAAAGGTTGATTTTTATAAAATATGAAATTCAGACTCTTTAAAATATATCATTGAATACGTGTTTCCTGATTTTTTAGAATTCACTCCCTAATGGTTCAAATAAGGGGTTGAAAGTTTATATGGAAAAGTCTTTAAATCGCCACCGATTTTTATAAAAATTTAAATTCAAACTGTTAAAAATATTTTATTGAACACGTATTTTGTGGTTTTTTTAGAATTCACCCACATAATTCATTCACATAAGGGTGCAAATAAGCGGGCGAAGCTGCGCGCGCCCACTTGTCATTTATATAGGTATCGTAAATAACTACATTACATACCTTCATTGTTATGAGAAATGATAAGGGAGAAATCTTTGGTGGCGTGGCTTACAAAGTAAAAACTCTGCATAAATATTTTTATCACTGATTAAAATCTGAACTTTCTAGTTATTACTTTTAGACCAGAAATAACACAATGGCAAACCAGATTTCCTCTACCTTTTTATACAAACAAAATATTATTATTGCACAATCCTTTTCTTAACACATAATGTCCTCGAAATTAGACAATTAATTTCTCTTTTCTTGATGATTAAGAAATCTTGATTCGCAAGCGGTAATAATGCTCTGAAATCTCAATACACCTTGATAATATTTTGAAGAAAATTTATGAACGAACTGTTTTAGTGTATTAACCATTATTTAATACGAAATTGCTAAGACGGTTTCTAAATGTGGCCCAGGGGCACAATGGTGTGACTATAACGCGACGGTTGTGGGTTCGATCCCCACTCGAGAAAATGAAATATTTATTTAAATGTATATTTCCATTTCTTCGCGCGCGTTTGGCGCGGCGCGACGTTGAGTTCCGCCACTTGAATGGCGGAACGCAATGCCTCCAAAATTCGGCGGAAAGTGGGGAATTGAGTGTCTTAACACTAGATTCCCTCTGTCTACCCTGCTATGTGCGGGATACAGCGTGAAACTGATAAAAAAAATTATACGTTTTTTTAAAACCGTGTAATTCCAAATTAGTTTATATTATTAAACTATTGAATTATTAAACAAAATTCAAACTATTGAATTTTGATATTCTTCCCTAAGAACAGATAAGCGTGACATTGTTTTATTATGATTAAGAAAAACACGTTATCTTACCTAAGTTATACAAACATACAACACCGCCATGACCATTATAAAATTCCAGCATGTACATAATTAGAGAACTCAACATAGTTTTGCTTATTGTATTTTATGAATTCTCAATTCTCATAGTTTATGATATTGTAGAGTTATTTGTGGTTTATTCATACATTGAGCATATTATATCTATATTATATTATAAAGCCATTACTTAACGCCGGTTTTATACGCCAGGTGTGGTAATAATCCTAGTCGAGTCTGCTTATTCCCGAGGCCAGTCGTGGCGCAGCGGCACGAAGTGTGGCTGTACGAAGTAAAACCAACTGGTTGAGGGTTCGATCCCCACTCGAGGAGATGAAATATTTACTTAAATTTATATTTCCATTTCTCTGGTGTCGAGGCTAAGCGCGGCGTTGAGTTGTGCCACTCAACACGCAATGCGTCCAGAATTCGGCAGGAAGTGGGGAACTGAGTGTTAACACTAGGTTCCCTCTGCCTACCCTGCTGTGTGCGGGATACAGCGTGAAGCTGAGTCTGCTTATGCGTGTTGACATCGCTGGCGACGTGACCCTCCCACACGTACTTTAGTCGCCTCTTACGATATCATCAGTACCAGGAGATTCTATTCTGAACCGGAAACATATGGCGAATCAAAGTAATTATTATTTTCTCCATTTGGTTGGCAAAGCAAAAGAGCGGCGTTGAGTTCCGCAATGCCTATAAAATTTGGTTGAAAGTGGGGACGGAGTATCTTAACACTAAGTTCCATCTGCTTGCTGTATGCAGGATACAGCGTGAAGCTGAATAAAAAAAAGAAATTGAGCTTTGGTGAAATTTGAATATTTCATTAATTTTATTTCATACTAGCGGCCCCCCCGCGGCTTCGCCCGCTTAAACTACATGATTATTGATTTAATAAATAGAATTGATTGACAACTATAATATATTATAAGTATAACATTTTTTAATTGTTTTGAATTAAAAAATACGACCAATGTTGATATTTGATATTTATAAAATATACATAAAGCTAATTATTTATTATACGTATATATTTTTGACACATTACGTTCTTTTTACCTATGTTATGTAAGTCTCATAATAATTTTAAAACTTTGTTAAATGTGCTGATGTCAGTGAATAATTTAATTTACTGCTTCAGGAACAGCCTTAAATGTTAAATTATTGATTTGGGTAAGGCTTCATAATATTCTTTGTAAAATAACTGTAATGATTGCATATTAACTACTGTACAGTTTTTAAATTAGTTACATATAGGTATTATTAGCTAAATGTACAATTGGTAAATATGTAGTTATTACAGTGTACCTACACATGGAAAGGATGTTTTTAGGCATTTTTATATAGATTTATTTCAAACGAACGAACATACCAAAAAAATCTTTATATTTACTTGATATTTCTTTCAAGATTAAATCGTTCTTTATCTCTGTGTTGAATTAATTACGACTTAAACTTAACTGCTATGATTTATGAAGGTAATCTCCACTAACAATTCAATTTTGTTTACTTTATTGTATAAAATATTGTATAATAGTGCTTCAAATATATAT
>JAAIXJ010000518.1:4998-65296 GCA_013403705.1 Heliconius hermathena | reverse complement strand
GAAAAAAATCGTGGGGCATGCCGGGTCACGCATCAACATCGTCGCCAAAACCAAATATCCATGGTTCTAAGCTTCTTCTCTGCATTTGGTGGGATCAGCAGGGCGTAATTTATTATGAGCTGCTTAAACCTAATGAAACTATCACGGGAGCTCGCTATCGACTTCAAATGATGCGTTTGAGTCGCGCTCTGAAAGAAAAGCGGCCACTATACGAGCAGAGACACGACAAAGTGATTTTATTACATGATAATGCTCGGCCACATGTGGCAAAACCAGTCAAAACTTACCTGGAAATACTTCAATGGGAAGTTGTACCCCACCCGCCGCATTCACCGGACATAGCCCCCTCCGATTACCACTTGTTTCGGTCGATGGCGCACGGTTTAAGCGAGCAGCGCTTCCATTCTTTTGAAGAAGCCGAAAAATGGCTTAATTCCTGGATTGCCTCGAAAGATGAGTCGTTTTTCCGACGGGGGATTCCGACGGCCTCTAATGATGGACAATACTTTGAGTAATGTCACTGTAAGCATTATATTTTAAATAATTTTTTTTAAACAAAAAAAAACGAGATCTTATTCGAGGTCCTAATAACAACTAAAATATTATTTAAAAAAAAATATTTCGTTACTTTTTTCTTTTATGTAGTAACCTATTATGGGAAATTTTAGTAACAGAATCTGAAATTATATTTAACAGTGGATTTTATGGAGAAATTTATAAAACCTTGATGAGCTTGAATAAGTCTAATAACAAACTAAACCACCAACGATCTGTTAACAATTTAGTATTGCATATTTTCGCAGCATAAATAAGCAAGTATTGTTATTTAAATAATATTTTGTTTAAAAAATGTAGATTCTAAGAAATTTATATTATGTAATAAATCTGAATCTAATACTCCTTAATATTGTACCTACCCTCAAAAATATTAATTATTATTAGTTGATTAAAGCGGAGTTAAATTAGAAGTTTGTATTGCATTGTGTTTGAAAGAAAATTTTAAAAATATAAATTCTAAAATTTTATAGATTCCTTACTACCCCAAAAAAAATCTGGTTTCAATTTTCCGTTTTTTATATTTCTTATTTCATAGAAGTACATGAAATTTGTTATGGATCTAAAAAACAGTAAAAACTTTAACTTTACTATAAAAATAAAGTGGTGTAGCCTTGTAGTTTGTAATTTGAATTGTTCGATATGATCAAAACTAATTTTCCTTTTAGTAACAAAAAAAATACTTTGTAAATGATTTTTTTTTTGATCGTGACTTATGACTATATCATAAGTATCATTTTGTGCATAAATTTTGCGACTGTTAAAGCTAAAAATAAAGAATTAGGAAATAACAAAAAAGAAACGTTTTTGAAAACTTCATCTAGATTTCTATAGATTTTGCAGATAAATTAGAATTTTAGAGGAATACTTTGTAAGAAATCCAAATAAAATTAATTAAAATTAATTAATTAATTCTATTTGATATTATGAAAAAAAAAGTAATTTGTTGATATTTTTTTAAAACATATCTCTAGGTACACTAATGTTTTTAGTCCGCAAGGTCTAAGCTGAGCTTTGCATTTTTTAGATATCACTTACTTAGTCTAAGCTGATTTATACTTAAAAAAAGAAAAGAAATCATAGATATAGCGATGTTTTTGATAATATAACGTAAAGATTCTTCACTAACTCTGAGTTAGATTGACACATTAGACGAGAGTAAAAATTATGAGGATGTTCAGAAAAGAAGAATTGGATGTTTTTTATGTCAAATTTTTTATTGATGTTTAATATAATAATTTTTTTTTTAAAGTTTATTCTGGCTCTATTTTTATACTCACACAAATACAAAGGTCAACTTAAGCCTCACGAACTGTACATATTTTAAAAATATCTAATTATCTTTGAACATTTATATATTTTTGAGTATCGTATTTGGTATTCGGAATCCAACAACGTTTCAGTTTGCATTTTAAGAATGTCATTAAACCAGGTTGCGCGCCAGATTCATTACTTTCACCTAACCTTAGGGTACACTCACACGAAAATATATAATATATTGTGCATCACAGACCTAAGTCTGAATTTCCATTATCTTATATTATTGTCTTTCTTATATTTTTTTAAGTAGTACATTAATAAGACTCAGTTAATATGTAAACAACGAAGGTATATTAAATTGTAAGTATGTCGATAAAAAAAATATACAATATGCTTTTTTTAACATCTTATATAATAAGAATATTTTTTCCTTAATGAAGCTTCGTTGTTTTAATCATACATTCCATTTACCATATGTCTCAGTTCATATTTGTTTAGACTTATATCTGTTCTTCGCATAATTACAGTTAAAAGAATATAAAAAAAATAAAAAGTATAAATATTTTAATAACCTGCTACTTTAAAATTTGTATATGGATTTTTAATATGGCACTTATACATTTCTTTCCGTACATCCTACGACCGTATAAACAAATGGGTCAAATTGGTCGTTTAGAAATTTTTCGAACCAAAATAAAACGATTTCGATACTAATTGAAAATTTAAATGCAAAACGTATTTAGACACCCATATAAATAATCATCCTTACTTGATGGCCTTCGAGCAGTAGTTAAATTTTATATATATATTTCCTCAATAATAATGTAAATTACTTTGATTTTTTTTTCAGTTCACGAACATGTACTTAATTCTTGTAATAATATGTTATATCTTATGGTTCATCTATATATGTTTTTTTTGTTTTCGTTAGATAAAAAAAAATATAGTCTATTGCTTCACTTTTAAAATTATTCAAATGATTCGTTTAAGTCCCATGTAAATCTTAGTAAAGGCGACAAGGAAATAACGATTTTAAAAGTAATGTACCTTTATACTTTATAATTGGAAAGTTGGAAGTACGACACATTGCGGTTTTTGGATCTGTCTCACATATTTTTCACTACATATCACCGTTGATTTTATATTCCATAGGTTGTTGTCGATGTATGCAGAAAAAAATGTAAATTAAATTTATAATATTGAATGTATTCATTGTACTTATAAAACATTTATTCAAATAAATAAAAAATGCAAAGAATTACAATAGGTTTTTCCACTTCTGCTAACACACTTACGATCAACACGGCCATAAGTAACAAAAACTGGTTTATACATTGTTTTTTTTTATTATATATTTTTTCTATTCATAATATTATTTCTAATGAATTATTAACAGTAAGTTTACCCATTGTCATAACTAAATCTGTTTTAAATTACTACACACTAGAATCAGCGACGTTAATCGCATAAGTTTTCACGCTGCTACCCAAACTAACAGTAAAAATATGCAATCATGTCTTAACAGTTATCCATATACGTATTGGAATACTGTCGGTGACAGTCCTGCGTGAGCTCTCCATTCGCTCGAGCGACGACACTCCGTCAACTTGTGTTATATTTAGCAATGAAGTATATTTAAATACCGCTGCCTGCTATTAAATAAAAAAAAAAGCTTTTGACACTAGTTTTCTGTTGGCGGGAAATATAAAAATGAGGCGCCATCTTTTATTTTCTTTCGTACTGTTAAGTGTGATTGCGGTGTGTGAAATGAAGACCAAAAAAATGGATTATCCAACGGAAAAAGAACTGGCATTGCAAAGAAAAGAAACTACGCCGGTGGATTTTACAAGGCTTTTGGTTATGAGACTTGTTTACGGTCTCGCTAAGGTCATGGGTTTTGAAGAACCGGTGAGTGAGATTCTGAATGGGGCGCTTGTGCCTCCAGGTGCTGATGATGAAGACGATTTTGATGATGTTGATGATATCTTTGATGATTATTGAAACCAGGTTGGATATTTATCAAATATGTCTTAATTTTTTGTGTATCACAAATGTTTAGATCGTAAAATCAATACCAAATGAATGGCATTTACCTATTTATTTGTTTATATAGCTTAACTTTATCATATCATAAGGAATATTTTTTTTTTATTTTAGATTAGTATTATTTATTGTAAATTGTATTTTAGTTATTGGTTTAACAATGTTTTTGTTTATTATTTAATTACTAATTACTAAGAGCTATTGGTTTCGGCGTAGAGTTTCACTCAACATGCAATTCCTCGTGAATTCGGCGTAAAATGATAAACGGACTGTCTTAACACAAGGTTCCCAGGTTGGGATACGGTGTGAAGCTAAAAATAAACTAAGATATTTATGACAATTAAAAACTATTATGGTAGTTTGAAGTCCGTTAAAGAGTCATGTTTAGCATATGTTTTCTAGATCTAGTTAAAATCTAAGGCAGAATTAGTACTGCCATACATACCGTATATAGTATAGAGTACCTCTAGGCAAAAATAGAAAGCCAAATTTTATTGTCAATAATATTTTTCTGTTAAATGACTGTAGGTAATTAATTTTAATATACGCAGTACCTGGTAGATATATAATAGTAATTTATTTATTTATATATTTTCGTTCACCGTGTAATCTTTGTAAATATTAAATTATCACTTTCAGTTTGTCTTTTATTTATTTACAAATCTGTTTTTATGTAGAAATTGTATGTAAAATTATAATGTATTATAAAACATAGTTACCATTATTATACCAATTGACTATAGCTATAGAAAATGTCATTACCATACAACATAAAAGTTTCCATGTGATTGAAATCTAATTTTACAGCGTCTGCAAAAATATAATTTATAATATCTTGAGTTGATTGTTACTATAAGTAATTGTAGTTAGTTCAATAAGGATAAGTTTTATGTGCGGTTTTACCCGCGGGTCAAATGGAAATAAATATAACGTGATATTATTTTATAACCTTTCTCGATAAATGCACTAATTAACACATTTTTTTTAATTCCAACAAGTAGTTTCTAAGATTAGCGCGTTCTAGCTACAAAATATTATGTTTTGTAGTATAAATATAGAAGTATAGAGAAAAGTACAAATGGTACACAGATCAGAGCAGTGTATAGATAGTGTAAGTTAAAATCAAAATATTTTTGATCTTTCTCTCTTTGATCTCTTTCCAAAATATAATTTACAATAAATGTATAGCCGTAATTAGCTTCTCGAGCGAACAACAACAGCATTTACGCACTATTCTAAATATAATCGACTTGCAATGAATTCTAAGTCTTTCCTCCTAATATATTTTTTGTTTAACTTTAACTATTTATTGTTCAAGTGGCAAGTTAAAATGACTTGTAGAATTATTATTATACATAGATACTCCAGGACCCATGAATGATTTTGTAATGTGTTGCTATTTCTTGTATTAATATCGTGGCTATCACTGCTCTTTAAATAATTGTAAAAAGTTTTGAGAATAAGTAAAATATTATTGTAAATATACTGAGCTGCAAGCGTAAATACCTATACTCGTTTTAAAAAAAAACTTTTCTCAGAGGTTCCCTAGTCTACTATCTGTTTAATTCATTAGCAAATTCGCGTTAAATTATTTAAAAAAACCCCACTGCTTAAAACTACAAATAAAAAAAAGAAGCGCATTAGTTCATTAGGACACAACGCTACATACGAACACACGTATATGTAGGCATAGACTGATAAACACATTACCTTCCTTTGCGTCGTGCAGTTGGGTAAAAAGACGGGTTAATAGAATATTTATTTTATAAATCACCCGGCGTTGATGATCCAGTGAAAGTAATTTTTACTCATGACATGACGACGTGACTTAATCTCTGATGCTATTCAGTTCTATGCTTCGTCAATAAAAAATTGTGTCACAAGTATAATATACATCGAAAATATCTCGCTCTTACTGTTTTTATATAAAATACCGTTCGCAAAAAACTGAATTTATCGATTTAAGATCGAATACCTGTTAGGCAATTAAATGTAAATAGATGATAATTATTCTCACTACATTTACATGTATTAGTAGCACTGTAAAGTATGTATAATATATATTTTAGATTTCTAAAATCCACTGTTTGCCTGATAACCGTGCTCTCCGTACTAATGGCGAGCTTGGCTTGACAGTGGCACGTCGGAAAATGTAATAAATTATTTCATACCCACGTAGCACATGGGTTACAGTTTCAGCAGAAACTGAGGGGTCACTAGAAGAGAAGCACACAGACTGCCAAGAATAATATGCAAAAAAGGACCACAACTCATTCCAATCCGCATCGCATCGCACACTTGCCGATTTCCTATAGGGCTGGGGAGAAGCAGAGAGTAGATATACCGATTTCACCAGACAGTGATAAGACTCACTTTGATGGTGGTGACAGGGACACTGAGTAGTGGTCTGGTTCAGTTATCAGAAGAAGATCCAAGCAATAGAGTATTTGACTCAACAGGATACACTACAGTAGATCTATGATCATATGTGTGGATGTATAATCACATGTGTGAGTGTGTGATCAGATATGTGGATGTGTGATTACATATGTAGATATGTAATTAAATGTGTAGAGGACTAGAAAAGTTTACTTGACATACTTGGTTGGAATCATCAAAAAAAAACAAAATGAAAAGAGAAAATAGTTCTAGGTAATTATTTCATCAATAACAAATTAGACAAAAAAAATATCAATTCCACCTGATTATTGAAATATGAAAGATCTAGTACAATGTGATTGAAATGGTATTTAAAATAAAACATTTTGGTACATATAATAAAATTTTTAATATAAATAAATCAATTTGTCATAAATCTTCATTACAATCTAAAAACCATGATGGTGTATCAACAAACATTTTATCTTGTGTGCAAATAACATCATCATCACTCTCCCGATCATTATCATTTCTTTCTTCATTATTGATTTCATTACTTTCATCATTGCAATTTCTTTCATTACAGCCCTTCATTTTTCTTATTAAATCTCCCCATTTCAAATTAGTTTTACAAAAAGGGCATTGTCCTTCAATCGGTATATATTCTCCAGAAGGCAATAATATATCGGCTAAACATGATATATGTGTAACTAAATTACATTTAATATTTATGCAAGTCAGTTTTTCTGTAACTTTTAATTGTTCTGAACATAATGAACATTTTATGGTTGAAACAGGAGAATTTATTTTCTTTAATTTTATGTTTTTACTTCTAACTGGACCTTTGCAAATAAACATGTGGCTTGGCAACTTTCTTTCAGGCTAAAAATAATATTTAATTAGAACAGAAATCATTTTCACTTTTTATTGTATTATATTATTTATACTAAGGAAAAAAGTATTCAGAAATATATAAATAAAATGATGTAGCAGGATCTCAAATCATCTTTATACACATATGAAAAACCATTTGAAATATATTTTTACCAAAAAGTAGGGAAAAAACTTACTGAAAATTCTTCAATAAAATCATTTTCCAACCATCTTATAACTAAAGGAAGGCGGCACCACGGACCTACTCTAAGCATTTCTGTTAAAATTCTCAATTTAAATTGGAATTCTGATTCTTTTCGAGGAATCTTCTTTAGATCCAAGTGTTGAAGCCTTGTAGTTTTATTTGGATTCTGCCATGCCCATTCAAACTAAATGTTTTTTTATATATTATATATATACAATTTTTTTTTTCACCTTTACACTGTATCCCACACACAGCAGGATAGGCAGGGGGAACTTAGTGTTAAGACATTCCGTTCCCCACTTTTTGCCAATTTCTGGACGCATTGCGTGTTGAGTGGCGGAACTCAACACCGCCCTTTCCCCTCGACACCAGAGAGAAGAAATGTAAATATTTCATCTCCTCGAGTGGGGATCGAACCCACAACCAGTCGATTTACAGGCACACTTTGTGCCCCTGCGCCACAACTGGCCTCTATAATTATTTGATGTAAAAAAACCTTGGTGTCATAGTGGAATTGAGTCTGGTTGTAAACACCATAGTTGTGAGTTTGATCCCTACACAGACAATAATTATATTTTAAACTATTTTAATTTCCCTTCCCTGTTAAAGTATGGCATTGAGTTCCATCACTGAACATGCAGTGCCTCCAAAATTTGGGGGATAAAAGTATGTAGTGTGTGGAGGTTACAGAAACATCTGAAATCATTATGAGACTCAAAAAAATTTGTATGTTATTTGAGAAAGTTTAATAATAAAACTTACTCTTAATGCTGATATATTGTTTGGGAAACCATGTGTTATCATCACCATTTTCCTAAAGAAAGTAACAAAAAATTATTGACGAATGAAAGAATGATGGAATTATTAATCATTAGTAAATAATTATTAATAAATAATTAATAAAAAATAAAACATTTCTTTTTATTTCAAGAAGACACACTAACCAGGGACCCTTGTTACTAGTTTTATTAGCTCCTCCCGCCCACGTGCCTCTATTATGTTGCATTATTCGCCTGTTTGGATCTCTAGTATATCCTATATAGGTTCGGCCTTTATATTTTGGATTAATAGAATAAAGGAGGTATACGCCATAAAAATCTTCTACTACTTCTGGTTCTGCCATTGACAGTAGTTAGATACGTAGACACGTTTTAAGTTATATGTTATAGTCCTCGTACTTCATATTTACATTCAATTACTTAATTTAACCACTATAACATTTTTTCGAAATTTCGAATATTCGAAAGAATAAGTTTTGTAAATAAATAAACGTCATGTGTCAGATTTTTTATAGGACACAGAACACATATACCCAAAGGAGTGCTATAGGCTGGGCTTTTGAATAGTCGAATGAACATAAAGCTACCATCGGCGCGGAAGGCAGCTCTGCTGAGAAGAGCCGGCAAGAAGAGCAAGAAACTAACAGTTGCTCAATTCAATAAGGATAAGATCACAAAATTAGACAAACTTATCCGAATATGTGATTTACAGTTATTAAGATTGGAAAACCATGTTTAAGGAACACTAAAGAATCACACTAAAAATAGAAACCGTAAACATCTAGATCCCGTGTGGTTATCAAAATGAATTGTATATTCCCATCATTCTAACGTAACTAATGTAGAAAAAATATGAAAATTAAATTTGACGCTATAAAGCAGTGGTTCCCAACCAGTGGTCCGCAGAGGTCTAAATATGATCCGCGAACGATTTTAATTTTAGGGGATGGTGAGGCGTTGGTTATCGCGCATTGAATGAGAAGAGCATGCTGGTAGTAGTAGAGTATGCTCCGGTCTCAAATATAAATTATTTCGACGTACAAATTTATTAAAATACTTTAAAATAATTACACATTAATGCATTGATTTTATGAAATAAATATGCCTGTTCACGTAAGGAAGTTAAGACGTGTAACTTCCTAATATTCATAATGTATGGTATTTTGACAATTTGGAAAGCTGGTTTTATATTCGAAGTACCTATATATGGATTTGACTATATTGTCAACCATCCTATTAAACGTTTATCGTATATAAGATATATGCCATCAATTACCTACGCCTTGCACTGTCATTTTTTATAAATGAGTGTCAGTATAGTATTTAGTTTTACTGAACTGTGTGAGGACATGAATCATTTTTACTGACTGTTTCATTAATTTAATTATATTTTTTTGAATTTATCCTTAAATAATAAAATCCGCAAATAGCAGGTAAGTAATTTTTTTGGTGTTGATAAATCTTTCGTTTGTCATTAAATGAAAATGTTTACTGCATCTATTTACCTCACCAGCACCTCCAGAAACCCGTGTAATACCAGAGAGGTCTTTGAGGTGGAGATAGGCGCGTTTTTGGTACCCACGTGGTATCGACCTGAAAACACTGCCACAACACGTACGTCATTCCATAAATTCGTGGCGCGCTGAAGAAAGTTTCTACGAAACCGCACAATAGTGGAGTGCCAGGTATCTAGATGGTGAGGATGGTATTTAAATTTGTCATGTACTGTGCGGTTAGAAAATTCAGCGGTGACAGGACAAATAGTTTAATGAAACACTGCCCATGATACATGCGGTAGAGAACGCACAGCGANGGACGGCTGGAAGCTTTCTATCTCCTGCGACCTCAATCTCCTGCCGTCGTACCGGTCACCCGGCCCATTGGCGTTCGGATATGGAGGATGAGAGAGTGGATGTGCACCTGCGCAACTGTTTATCCACTTAAATAAATTCACGCGTAAATGACTTCGGCATGTTTACCTGGATTACGATGCTAAGCCCTACGGCGATGGAGAGCTGATGGTGAGGGGAGGATATGGTGTATCCAAACCTTAGTCGGCATCTGCACGTAGGCGGTCTTCTGGTGATAGTCGCTCTGTATTCCGATTGGGACAGGGAATCTGTTCGGCAGCTTAGTTGACGACAAAGCAGCCCTATTTAGGGATCGCTCTCAGTGACGCCGGTGAGTTATGTGAGCACCTTGGAGGCTACACTTACTATTGGAACGGGAAACCCAGCACTGAAAGAGCTGCTAGTGGAGTGGGTTTTGCTGTACATAACGAACTTGCACGTAAATTACAAGAGCTACCGAAACGTATCAATGACAGAATAATTACACTAAGACTTCGACTGACATCTAAGAGGTAAATCCATCTGATAAATGTATATGCCCCCACCCTACCAGCTCCAGAAGAAGAAAAACTGAATTTTTATTTAGAACTTGGGGAAGTCCTCTCTAGAATACCTTCATCTGACAGGATCCTGCTCTTGGGCGATTTTAACGCACGTGTCGGGAATGATCACGTTGCTTGGGACGGTGTTCTCGGTCGTCATGGAATTGGAAAATGTAACGCTAATGGGTTTGCTCTTCTTACCTTATGCGCAAAATTTGGCTTGTCGATTACGAACACTTATTTTCGTTTGCCTGAGAAATTTAAGACCACGTGGATGCAATATCGAAGCATTGGCATATTTTGGATTACGTGATAGCACGTAAGAGAGACCTTAGCGAGATTAATATCACTCGCGTACTGAGAGGTGCCCAGGGATGGACTGATCATCGACTTGTTCGGTCCAAACTTAGGTTACAATTAAAAGCACCACGTCGAAGCTGTCGTAAGATCCCAACGAAGCTAAACTATGCAAAGCTGGTCGGCAATAAGGAACTTGGAATGGAATTAGACAATGCTTTCAGTTCGAGTATGCCAGCGATGGAAAATACTGTGTCTGTTGAAGAGAAGTGGCGGTCATATGCAGACAATCTCTACAGATGTGCTTCTCGAGTTATAGGGAAACCCGAACGGCAAAACCAAAATTGGTTCGATGATTCCGAAGGTACCATTAAGAAACTCATTGAGGACCACAGACGTAGTCTCCTTTCATGTAACATCTCAGAACGGAGGAAAGCTAGTCACAGCCTAAAATTACAAGTGCGTGCTCTCAGGGACAAATGGTGGGTGGATAAAGCAACAGAGATGCAGTTATATGCTGATACAAATCAATCCAGTAGATTCTTTGAATGCTTAAAAACTGTTTTCGGGCCCCGTATTCAAAAGATTGCCCCAATCTACAACAAGGAGAAGACCCAACGATTAATTGATCAGCGTGACATAGTGGCCCGGTGGGCGGAACATTTTTAAGAGAAATATTATGGCCATAAAATCTAATTCTGTTGGATCCGACTGCATTCGTCGTAAAATAATTGTCCCCATCATTGAGATTCTAGCTCCTATTATAACGTCTATATTAATTTCATCCATCAGCTCCTTTAATTTCCCTTCCTCCTGGAAAGAAGGTCAGATAATTCCTAGTCCTAAAAAACTGAATCCGTCTTCCTTCTCCGAATACCGCCCGATATCTTTACTTCCTTTCCTATCCAAAGTGCTTGAACGTCTTGTTCATCAGCAATTTAGCATGTGCCTATTTAACCATAACTTATTAAATAAATTCTAGTCCGGTTTCCGTTTTGGTCATAGTACGACAGTGGTTCCCAACCGGTGGTCCGCAAAGGCCTAAAGGTGGTCTGCGAACGATTTTAATTTTAGAGGATGGTGAGGCGTTGGTCTTTGCGCAGTGAGTGAGAAGAGCATGCTACATGGGTAGCAGTAGAGTATGCTCCGGTCTCAAATATAAATTATTTCGACATACATAATTATAAAAATGTTTTAAAATAATTACACATTAATTAATTGATTTTATGAACTAAGTATGCCAGTTCACATAAGGAAGTTATGACGTCGCAATGTATAGTATTTTGACAATTTGCAAAGTTGATTTTAAATTCGAATTCGGATTTTTCTTGTGGTTAACCATCCTATTGAACGTTTATCGTATCTAAGATATATGCAATCAATTACCAACGCTTTGCGCTGTCATTTGTTATAAATTACTGTCAGTATAGTATTTACTTTTACTGAACTACGTGAGGACGTGAATCGTTTTTACTGACTGTTTCATCATGTCATGTGTGGCAGAGAGTTTGTAAGAATGCACACAGTACGTCACAAGCTTAAATACCATCCTAACCATTTGGATACAGGCACGTGCAGTGCCTGAGACGTACTGTGCGGTTGAAAAATTAAGCGGCAGATGATAGGACAAATAGTTTAATGAAACACTGTCCATGATATATGCGATTGTGAACACACAGCAAGGAGACGTCTCTAAGCAAATCCAAAGTATCAAGCTTTTTACAGATCATTGGCTCCCCAACGACTCAAATGACTCTACGTTGTATTCGATCAAATGGTTTAAGCTGATATTGGGGTGCAACAGCCTAGAAATGAGATACTTATGTGTGGCCGAACCTTGCCCATTACAGGGCCAATCGACATTTCGACGTTAAGGACTGTCTCGCTCTGCTGATATCTTCAGTTTCTTCAAAGCCAACTTGGCCTTGCTTTTCAGATGATTGCGATACTGGCAGTCACTGGAAACACTAAGACCCAATGTGTGAAACTGGCCGCGGCTTCAAAACGAGTAATCTAGAAAACTGGTGACACGATAAATGGAATTTTCTTAGTTAACGCGTTAAATTTCTGTCTTCTGGGATTTGAATTGTAGCAGGTTACTTTAACCCCATAAGGAGACGTTCCGGAGAGATTCTTCAAAAGAAGGCACAAGTTTATTTCGGCACTGGCCAATGTTTCTCTGGAAAGACTTGCTGGACCGGAGTATACAGCGTTCGTTGTGGTATCCAGATGATAGCACTTAGCAATATATGTTAGAATCAACCAACATGTCATTGATATTCAGAAGAAACAGTATAGGGGTCAGCACGCAGACTTGGGGGACGCCAGCGTTCACGAGCATTATTCTTAACAAAAAACCGTCAGCAACGGTAGCCTTGATGCTGCGCCCAGTGAGAAAGCTTGTGATCCACTTACATAAATTCTGAGAAAGCCCGTAGGATGGAAGTTTTGCAGGAGCGCCTCATGTCACACTCGATTGAAGGCTGTGTCCATATCCAAACTAACTGCAAGGCCCTCTCCCTTGCTTTTGATAGCCGCAGACTAGCCTAGCCTAGATTCGACCATAGCGGAAGCTATATTGACGGTCATTAATCAATGGGTGATTCTCTAAATAAACCAAGAGCTAGCTATTTATAATGTACTGTTCCGGATGTGAAGTCAGCAGAAGGTCCAATAAGGAGGAATTGTGTGTAGTCCATACTCCACGTCCGGGAGTCATATAAGCGATTTAAAAAATTGGGACAATCCATTCACCCTAGCAAGGTAGAATACAGCTCTCCCCGCGTGTTCTGTAGTGCGTAATCCATGCAAAATGGAATTATGCGCATTAAAATCGCCAAGTATTACGACATCAGCGGAGGAGATCTATGACAGCATACATTACTCGGACACGGCCGTCTGAATCAACTAGGTGCCAGATAATTGACTCATGTATGGTGCCACTGCTCGCGACGTGACTTTCCCACATGTAGTTTAGTCACCTCTAAGACACGATTACCCTGGTACTGAACCAGGGTAATCCTGTTCTAAGCCAACGGGATGGGAGCACACAGTACGTAGTAGCGTCGTTTGAGATTTCTAAACTAATAGCACAATCTAAAACACCTCACATAGCCGGAGAAACACTCGTGAAACCATGTTTGATCAAAGCCGTCAAAGAAGTTTTTAAATTACAGGCCAAAAAAAAAATACAAAATAAGCTTCTATCCAATAACACGGCCAAATGACCGCGCTTTGCCTTGATACCAGAGCGAAGAAATAAAACTGGTAATAAATAATAATTTATTCCCCTATAAAGTAAGTAATTATTGAGTTTTAGTTAAGTTTCTATTTGATTATCACAGTTAATTTTTAATATACCTATTTAGTGGTCCCTACTATTAAGAATTATATAAAAGTGGTCCTTGATCAAGAAAAGGTTGGAAACCCCTGCTATAAAGGATAGTTCAATTAGGTCATTTTATAATGGTATTAATAAAAGGTAAAATTGAAAAAAAAATCTTAACAATCAAACCGTTACTCACTTATAGCATATTTATTTTCTATGTAAAAAGTATATTTTATATTCTATTATTTGATTATGATGATTGGAATGCACAAGCTTAGTACAAAATGCTAATCACCGATGTCACATTGTAAGTTGTAACAGTTTGTGCTTGAACGACCATATTCAGAAAATAGACTGATTAAAAAAAATACTGTTCTGTTATTTATTTTTGGCTTTCCGAACGTGCCCGCTGAACGTGAGCACTAATTAATGTTGGGCGTTACTGTTGTATTTTTATAATGAATTATTTATTATATTATATTTAATTTTTTTAACTGTTATTTTAAACTGCTGTAATATATATTATATTATTTTCAACGTAACGTATATAATACAATGACAAAATGAACGAAGTTCAGACTAATATCAAACAAAAAATTATCACTTTCGTTATTAGCTATATTTTAATATGAGTAATATTTGGCCTTTCTGCCACTGAGTTAAAGCTCACATTTGTGCGAGGTTGTACGATGTGAAGTTCGCCATCATTATTTTATTTGACCTTGGCTGAACTCGATGTAGACCGAATAACTAGTAAATATTTCCGATCATTACTGAACCGAGGCGCCACACGCCATTTTCATAGCAGATAATGAATATTATAAATAACAGTCAGTGTTGAAAATAAATAATGATTAGAACATTAGAAATTTATAATGAATTATATTGTCTGCTGTTTGTTATAACTTTAGCACTAATATAAATGTCAAATAAGTGTCAATGTTGATATTGACATAAATAGGAATGTTAGGTGTTTATTTATTTTTAATTAAATAAATAGAAGTAGAATATAATATATCAAAAGACATTAATAAAGATTATTATAAACTTTTATTTTTACGCATACGACATATATTTTTATAAAATGTCATCTGAACCGACTTCAAAACTTAATAGGTTATGCGGCTTGTAAGTAAATAAAAATTATATTTAGTTAATATTAATATGATACTTAACAATCTTTTTTGGCTTTACGCTGTGTCCAGGAAACTTGCAAACGAGGTTTTGAGACAGTCTGTTTTAAATAGAAAAACCTTTCTTTCCCCATTTTCCACCATATTCTGGAGGGTTTGTGTGTTGAGTGGCGGAACTCAACGCCGCACATTATGTCATATTGTGTCGAGACACAAAAGCGAAGAAATGAAAATATTGAATATTTCATTTCCTTGAGTGGGAATGGAATCCACAACTTGTTGCGTTTACCTCCTCAATTTATAGTATTTTTATTTACTTCTCTTTCTGTATATATTCTCAAATTCTTTGCAGGTGTGAAGAAAATCCAAGTAAGTATTGTTGTCCACGATGTGATGTGTTTTACTGCTCTCTCAATTGTTACAAATCAGATAAACATTTACAATGTTCGGAGAGTTTTTATAAAGAATGTGTTGACCAAGAGCTTGCTTCTCATGAGGTTGACGATGATGCAAAAAATAAAATGATGGAAATCTTGAAAAAAATGCATGAAAATAGTGATGAAGTTTTAGAGGACGAAATTTTAGATGAAGAAGATTTAGACTCTGATGATGGCTCAGACATGGATTTACATACAAGAATTAAAGACTTAAATCTAGATGACCCTAATGTTTTGTGGAATGCTTTGACAGAAGATGAAAGAAATGAATTTGAAGCAATTCTTAGTAAGGGTGATGTGGAAAATATAATTCCTCAATGGGATCCATGGTGGATGTATAAAAAGGAGAAAAAACTTATAGAGGAGAATAATAAAGAATCAAATATCGAAAGTCAAATGTTAAAAATGTGTCCGGAATTAAAAGTTGTACCTGAGTTCAATTCTCGTACTGTAAGTAAAATGATATGCAGAGTAGATAATTTAAATGAATTAAATGAAAGCGCAGTTAACTACTCAAAAAAATCCTAATACAATTAAAACAAAAAATGAAAAAGTGATTTTTTCAAAAAAGTTAAATAATAAAATTATCATTATAACATAAAACACCATTTGTTAAGAACAATGCACACAGACACAAACCTATCAATGTAATGGCAGTGAAGTTGAATATTTCGATTTATTATAGAAAATAGGTAACTGTGAAAAATTTAACAAGAAATATCCCTTTCTTGTTCTGGTATGTTTTTTGAGAATGAAAGTTATAGATCGGCAAAATTGAGTAGTATTTTGTGTCTACATTATTGGTATCTATTCGTAACTGCGTCATACGTTATACAGTATGGATAAAAATCGTGAAATGAAAAAAGAAATCTATGCCTAAATTGTTAACAAATCTTAACAATATTTTTTTTTGGTATGGGTTTTAAATATTTTACCTGTATGCTGCTTCTGTAAAAGGAGCACAGATACTTCCATCCTGTATACACATCTCAGTAAATTGTTTGTGTGCTTCTATAGCTTTAAACAACTTAAATAACTATAATCTTAAATAAAATAACCACAAGAAAACAATTTTAATATAACTGAAATCAAAATTAAAAGTTATACTCAAACTAGACCGGCCAGTACTCGAGATCGATTGATAGATACTCAAACTATACTGACTATATTTTTTTTTCAGTTTACTATAAATAACAATACTCTAATACTGTAATAAATCACTTACGATAATCCAATAAGGCCGAAATTGAGGCCAATCATGGTTGAGGGGTCAAGCGTGTGGCAGTAAAAGCAAGCTGTGGGTTTCTTCCCAATCAAGGAAATGAAATATTTGATATATTTATTCCTTCAATCAGGTGACAGGGCAAAGTGAGCAGCCAAAATTCGACGAAAAGTGGGGAACAGAGTGTCTTGACTCTAGGCTCCTAGCATGGAGGTAAAAAAAAAGTAATTGTTTATAAAACACATTGAATACTGTAGTACACCACCAATAACATCTGCATTCGCGATTTACACACGCAAGCTAGAGCCCCCACACTACAATGTCTTCAGAAATATTCTGATGTGTAAGCTATAATACTGCTAAGCTATAAAGCTCCATAATAATATTTTCTATAGTTTTTATTATCTATCTTTACAATTTTTTATTAACTTATAATATGAAATAACAAGTTTTTTTTTCAGAGTGTAAAACCTTCACATGCTATAAGGTATAACATTGCCAATGTGATAGCTTCGTATGCATTCATCATGAGGTACTTTAACGGTGAAATAGAACCAGTGGAGGCTGCAAATTATGTATTGAACATTTGTACTAATTTAGATTCTAATAATAACTATGAAGATCCCGAATTAGCTGTGGAGTCCGTAGCTCAGAGATGTTTACAGGTATAGGATTTAAAGTCATTGCTTCAGTAATAATTAATATGATATACAGGTCATGGTGCTGAGGCACAAGTGTGTGACTGTAAACGTGACTGGTTGTGGGTTCGATCCCCACTAGAAGAAATGAAGTATTTATTTAAATTTATTGTTTATACTATTTAGTTCTGGTGTTGACGCCGCTGAGTTCCGCTTGAGGCATAGCATGTTGAGAAACACGCAATGCCTTCAGAATTCGGCGGAAAATGGAGAGCTGAGTGTAGTGGAAACAATGTGAAATTGAATGATAATGCCATTCAATTTGTTGAGCTTCTCACTTATCCTCTATATGGTAAGAACTAGATTCTCTTTAACCTACCGCTAAGGAGAATCTAGTGTCAAGACACATCATTCTCCCTTTTTGACGGAACTAAATGCCGCACTTGTCTACCAGAGTGCGAAAATAAAAATATCCTTTCCCTCAGTGGACATTGAAGCCCCAATTATCGCATTTTTCTACAATACGATGGTGTCCTACTGCACTATAAAACGACAACAAATTTATTTTTTTACATGATTTTAAGATACATTAAAAGTACGATAAAACAAATAATTCATAAAGAAGTGTTTTATTTTTTTTGATGAGATTTCTTTGTTTATCCAGAGTGAATATATACATACAGACGAGGCAAGTCTAAATGTAATGAAAAATGACACATTTCGAATATTAGAAGGCACAAGTGAAGAAAATAAAATATATTACAGCAAAGCTGCTCTCTCACATCTCATACAAATATTTACTGATGCTAAATCATTGTATAAAATAAAAAATGATAAAAAAGTCAATAGCAAAGGAGATTTTTCTAGAAAATTCCCAGAGCATAATAAAAATCATTTACCTATTTTAGATATAAGTAAAATCAAGAAAGTTATTAAGAAGTTAGAATATTATCTCTCGTTTTTAGTAAGCTGTGATACTAATGTAAATAATAAATGATTATAAAATATTTTTTCTTATAATGGTTCTTTTATTTGTCTTTCCTTATAAATCAAATTAATATAATACAAAAAATTATTAAAAAAATACAGACTTAAGTTTTATTTTCTTGTTCATATACTTAATCATTAAAAAAAATAAAATCAGCTTCACGCTATATCCCGCACACAACAGGGTAGGCAAAGGGAACCTAATGTCAAGACACTCCGTTCCCCACCTTCTGCCGAATTCCGGAGGCATTGCGTGTTGAGTGGCAGAACTCAACGCCGCGGTTAACCTCGACAGCAGAGCGAAAAATGGAAATATAAATTTAAGTAAAAATTTCATCTCCTCGAGTGGGGATCGAACCCACAACCAGTGGGTTTTACTATCACACTTCGTGCCGCTGCGCCACGACTGGCCTCACTTAATCATTATTTATTCAATAAAATGTATATGGATTTACATACATGCATCTGTATAAAAAAATAAATCAATTTCACACTGTATCCCGCACACCGCAGGGTAGGCAGAGGGAACCTAGTGTTAGGACACTCCGTTCTCCACTTGCTGCAGAATTTTGGACACATTGCATGTTGAGTGGCGGAACTCAACGGCGCGCTTTGCCACGACACCATAGTGAAGAAATGAAGATATAAATTTTAATAAATATATCATTTTCTCTAGTGTGGCTCGAACCCACAACCAGTCGCGTTTACAGTCACATTTTGTGCCTCTGCGCCACGACCGACCACTGTGATTAGTGATTATTTGCTGTTAAGCTCTACTTCTTTTTTTCATTAAATAATGTTATTCAAAACAGTTTAAATTGCAAAAGATAATAACTTTCTTAAATGTTTAATAACAAAACGAAAAGTTTTTTATGTACACAATATATATTAATATTTTCAAATATTTTTAAAGTGTTATTCAAAGTTATGAAATAACGCTTTAAAAATATATAAATAAAATTAACAACTTCCAAGAGGAGCAGATCCAAAACAGGTAGGTATATGGCCCATTCATAATAAATCTGTAGAAAAATCGTTTCTGTTCATTGAAAATATTTAAAAAAAAATTTGCCTGGGCGTTAAAGGACAACTAACAGAATCCATTTCCAGCATTTTTTGAATTTTTGCCTGTTTATCTGCTTATGTAATCACGTATAACGTACGTTTTCAAGAAGTTTATATTTGAGATAGTAGAAATAGATACAAGTAACGCTATCTATTGACAACAAATAGTAGGTACTATCGAATCTTGATAACGCGTAAAACATTCTGTGGAGTTAAACACTAATTACGACGGGAGGAATATTAATCATTTTAATACTTTAGCACAACATTGTTTTCGGTTAATATAATTTTATGTTAGGTGAAATTTAACATAAAACAGCATTTTTTAACTGTCCGAACAGTTACAGGTTAACTTTAAGTCTTAAATAGATGGCGTTGTGCATAAAACACTTTATATTTTTATAGTTTGAAAAGGTTACCGCCTGTCTCTNTTACAAGCGACACGTACCGACATTGCACTATTGCACCTGTATGTTGCATGTATGTATGTGCCAAGGGTATTTTAGGGTACATACCTCAAAATTCTTATAAAATAACTTTGTTGTTTGTCCGTCTGTCCGTCTGTCAAGACTATTTTGTACAAGATCGGTTAAAGGTTAGATACCTCAATGTTCAAGTCTATATTCCCTTAGAGCACGAAAATCTATCTTCTAAATCATCGCAATCAAATGACGATGAAATATGAGAGTTTATGCTTTGTTTTTTGTCGCATTTTCTATCATAACTATAGGGTACTTCCCGTTGATATACAATTACGAAATTTGTTAAGAAGTTAAAACTTACGGCACGTATAAAGGAAAATTCCAAAATTATTTTTCAAAAATTGACTACTTATTGTATTTGTGTCACAGAAAAAAACCGTTACGTACAAATTTTAATCTGTACTTAATTTGATACAAAATGACAACTTAATGAGATTCATGAAACTGGTACGAAACTCTCGGGGCATGAGTACGACTTGAACTTGACCGAAAATGTCGATTATTTTATAGATTATATAAAAATGCCTAAAAACGTGCTTACTATGTATATTCTGTATACCAATTATATATTTAACTATTAAAATATGTTACTAATTTAAAAACTGTACAGGAGCTAATATAAGTTATTTTACAAAGAATATCGTGAATACTTATCCAAATCAATTAATTAATAATTAAGGCTGTTTGTAATATCGCTATTTCTTAAATTAATAATCACTACATTCACCTAGTAGATATTTTAGGTAACCACATTTTGGAATTACCCTAATGCACCTTACTTAATATTTATTTTAAAACTAATATTAAATTCAGGAAAAAAAAAATAAACAACTGTCCACCTTTACCACAACTTTAATTCCAACAAAGATACTATCGAAGGAATGTCCAAAACGTTGATACTTACACCGATAAGTTATAAGTGTAAACAGTTATACAACTAAGATATAAGATTTGTTACATCCCTTATTTAGGGGCTTCAAATATATCATAAATTTTAACAGGGCCATTGCTATTTGTAAAAAAAACGAATGAAAAAAATATACTTTATCTGAGTTTTAATCTCAAGTATTGGATACCTTTCTACAGATAATCAAAATTATAATAAAGAAAGAATGTTCTAGATTAAACTTATGATAAATTTGAAACCACAAACACCATATTATATAACTATTATATTAAATTTAATAGAATATCCACATGATCAACAATACTACGAGAACGGACACAAAATAACAAATTTCACTACATATTCATATATTTATTTAAATATTACAATAAATAACATACACTACGTACAAAAAAATATCTTTTTTTTTCATCAAAATATAAAGTAATCTATTTATTACGTTATATACTTTTTATGAATTATATAAGTTTTTACATATATGCGACATCTTAAGTAATGTTGCTGTAATATTTTTAGCATATTTTGGTACTTTATAAGATTTTAATAAATAAGTAGCAGATTGAAGTAGAGAAGACTGTATTTAAAGACTGCAAACACCAGACGAATAAAGTATGTACATTTTTAGTTACTTTTATTATTAAAAAAAATATTATTGATACTAAAGTCTGAATAAAAACAAAAAAAAATAGATTTTTCTTATGTCACTTGGACTTACTGAGAATATCAGTTAAATTTGAATGTATCTTACATAGATAAGTCTCAATTATATTTTATTAACGGCAAATATTTTGATAGATTTGATATATTTAAGGCAAATGCCAGCTTGGATTTTTTAACTGTAATAGAATATCATATTGTTGGTTTTCAAAGGTATCTAATATAATTTCAAAAATAAACAGAGAAAAATATTTCGTTGAGAGTTTCATCACAATTTTAATTAATATTTACCAAATAAATTAATTCAAGAAAAATATTGCAATATATATATCTCTATATATAATATATATACATACATAATTTCTCTATTATCTTAGATAAGTATTATTCATAAAATTTCAAAATTATATATTTTTTGATACTGGCAATACCGTATATAGTTAATCGTAGACATCTTTTAGCTATAAGAAACCTAAGACCTAAAACACCTTCAAGATAAATTATATCTATTAAATTAATTTAAAATATAACTTTTTTTAATTTAAAATATAACTTTTAAGACTTTTTCAAAAATTAGTGTGCAAACAATTACGTATAAGTACTAAATGCCAAAGGAACCCGCAGGAAGGAATAAAAACCTATGTCCGAAACAATTAAAAAAAAAAAGATTTTTTATAGCAGGATACAGCGTGAAGTAAAAAAAAACTGTACGAATATAATCTTATCATTCAGAATTTGTGTCAAACTGTTTATGTCTATTTAAGGAATGCATTTTTAAGATAGTATAGGCATTTAATTTATTAAATTAACTAACGGTTGTAAAATAAAAAAAAAATAACACACTTGTCTTATTCATAATATTTTTGAAAACGGAATTCTTTTGATATTTGCTATTGTCATTATTTAAATTTCCAAACTAAAATAGCCAAAAAAATAAAAAAAATATCACATATCACGTATTCAAACCAACATCTATTACATTAAAATTCTACATAATTTTTTTACATATTCATATTCTATCTCCAAAGACTCACACGAAACGGAGAAATGAAAATAATTCACATTCAATCATGAAGCCTACTCAACGCGGCGGCGCAGCGTCTGACTGTAAAAACGAAAACTGTAGGTTCGATTGCTCTAATAAATAAATAAAATGAATATATTAAATATTTCGTTGCCTCGAGTGGGAATCAAACCGACAACATACACCTCGAAATGGTACATACATAACTAATACGGTATTTGGTTCTGATAATACTGTATCATGTCGTAAGTACGGGTCCTAAAGTTAAGGAAGGAGTTTCTTATCACCGACAGCATATAGGCGGCCGCCTCTTTTTCCGTTGAATTTGGAGCGAAACGGGAACGCAGCTGTCTGATTGTCTGTCCACGGAAACACGGGAGCCCGGTGTCCAGCATTAGTGAGACCATCGATATTATCGCTTCTTGGTACGGCCTGTAATGAACAGTCATTTTTTTAGCTATTTCTAAAAAAAATCTTTAATTTAATGCTGTATATAGCAGGGTACGCAGAGGGAACCTAGTGTTAAGATATTCCGTTTCCCAACGTTGCGCTTTTTGCCTTGTTACCAGAGCGAAGTGAAGTGAAAATATTTTTCAATAACAATTCATTCCCTTGAGTGGGAATCGAACCCACAACCTTAACCTTACACACGCTTGTACTCCTGCGCATCGACGGTCTCAAGCTATTTTTATGAAATTTAATAGTTTGTGTTTTTTATATAATATAATTTGCCGTCATTTTTAATTATTACTATATTAAAAATATTTACACATAATAAGCTGAATAAAAAACGACAAAACACTTGGCAATTCTCCTAAAATTGTTATTTTTAACCAAAAATTATGTCTTTTTTAAAACCAGCGTGTAAAGCCGTAATTTTGCTGTGAGATGTAAGCTTGGACATTATAATGCACGTTTATTGAAGTGGCATCTATGAACAACCCCTATTTATTTTATAAATGGATTTTTTAAAAAATGTGTTAAATCGGACAATGACGATTAGTGTAGAATAATGATAAGCAACTGGAGAAAAATGATGCTGTGGTACCAACAATGATTCTTTACAATAGAATTGAAATTAAATACTTACTTATTTGGCTTCACGATGTAATACTAGTGGGAAAGTCAGAGAGAACGGAACCCCNTTAAATTTATATTTCCATTTCTTCGCTCTGGTGTCGAGGTTAAGCGCGGCGTTGAGTTCTGCCACTCAACACGCAATGCTTCCAGAATTCGGCAGAAAGTGGGGAACGGAGTGTCTTAACACTAGGTTCCCTCTGCCTACCCTGCTGTGTGCGGGATACAGCGTGAAGCTGATTTAAGTTAATACTCAATATTCTTTATTACCGTTTTTCACATTACTTATATAATTAAATAAGAAAACATCGATACTAACCGCAGGTAGTTCCTCCCCGGAGGCGATGGCCATGGCGGTGGTCTCCATTTCTGCGATACCATATTTTCTCACTCTGAAACGCGCTAAATACGGAGCCTTGGCTGCACTTTGCATTGGCGTTCCTGTTTATAAAGTAAATTGTTTATAATCAATAATTGATTCATAAAACATATTATAAAGTAAAAAAAATATTTAATTAATAATCAGCTTCACGCTGTATCCCGCACACAGTAGGGTAGGCAGAGGAAACCTAGTGTTTAGACACTCCGTACCCCACTTTCTGCTGGATTCTGGAGGCATTGCATGGTGAGTGGCAGAACTCAACACCGCGCTTTGTCTCGTTACCAGGGCGAAGAAATGGAATAAATTTATGTAAATATTTCATCTCACACTTTGTGTCCCTGCGCCACGACTGGCCTCTTTTAGATTGAACATTGGGCGGAGAGCGGGGAGCGAAGTGACTGAACACGAGGTTGCCACTGTCAACTGTGCTGTATAGCGTTAAGTTAAAAAAATATAACATATAATATAAAACATACCGCTTTTGTAGTCGATGTCAATAACCATTGAGTCTGGATTCGAGGGTAAATAACATCCCGGTTGCACCTGGAACAGAAAATATATATAATATTAAGTTTATTATTAAATAATAAATATTTATACAAATAAGTACTCATTACAAAGATAATGATCTTTTTTAAGAAACGACAATGACTTTTTTTAAGAAACCGACAAGAAATGAAAAAAGATATATCAATAATATATAATTTAAGAAAAATAAAAAGGAAATCAACGAAATTTAACAAGACGTTATGAAAAAACGCAAACACATTTTACCTTAACATTTTTAAGTGCTTCCAAACAAGCACGTTTCCTCTCAGCGCCTTTCGGATATGGTCGTATAATACCACTAATATTAGTTATTTGGCTGAAGAAATCAAACTCCCTTTCGTAGAAGGCCTTCGCTGGACCCGAGAGTGTGTCGACTATGCTTTTTGTAAGACTTTCTAATATATCAAAGAGTGCCGCTGAAAACAATAATATAAGAGCAGGATAAACGTGTTACAGATAATTCGTGGTTTTCGGGAATTGCAACCAATAAAAAATATAAATATAATATATTTAAAAGATTTAGTTGGTTCTACAACCATGCAAGCTTACTTTTTTGTTTTTATAACAAAATCGAAGTAAAACAATAAAAAAATAAAAAAGAACTCAATTTTTTATTGAAATATTTATGAACTACACCTAAAGTTTTGAAAAGGCGTATCAAATATGAATAGATAAAAATAAATTTTAATCATTAAAATTATCTAATAACTAAAAAGAAGATTTCATGAACTACTTAATAGTTCTAAAATTTTGTTAAAAAAACTGGTTAAGTGCGAGTCGGGCTCGCCCACCGAGGCTTTCGTATTCTATTTCGGGATTGTAGGCCAAAGAAAAGTACCACTTTTAAAAGTTTACCAAGTTAAGTTTGCGGGTTTACGCATTTATTTTGTATGAAATGAACGAGAAATATAAGTTTGTAATGTTTTTTTTTTCTATGAAATATCTGTTTACTTTTACTTTTCAGATTTTTTCCTTTATTTATGTTGTAAGTTCTCACTTCGTGACAAATTTCATAGATAGGTCCACGAGAAGTAGTGTGTAGGTTTTGATTTCGCAGCGAATTTCGTACAAAATGCAGCAAAATAGATATATATCGCTCGTGCTTTAAGGAACCATAGACCAAAATATTTAGAATTCATTTTAGATAAATAGTCTCGACAGACGGACAGACGGGCGGACAACTAAGGGGTCCTTTCCTTTCGAGGTACGGGCACATTAAAAACAAAATTTTAACAGCTATTTTTTCGGTAACAGCTACTAATCAAATTATCGGAAGATAATAAAACATTTTTAAACATATGTTTTATAATTTCGAAAATTCATTTGTATTCTCTACTATATGAAATAAAATAAATAAAATTTTAAAATTTATTTTCTTTATACTTTCGAATGTATACAAAAATGTACAAAACAAAAAAACGGATTTAGCAGGTTAACATTCTAAGCCTTAAGATGTCTTTGAATTATCTGATTATTATTTTTTTCGTCCTCCTTTCAGATTCTTATTTATTGGTGACAAAATCTTTTTTTTTTGTTCCTTTACTGTATACAATCTTTTCTTATTTGTTATAACTTGTCATTTCAAGAAATGATCTGTATTGTTTTTCTGCTTTTTTAACTAATTTTCATTAAGCATTTTAAGTTATTAGATTTTTAAATTAGTTTTATTGATTTATAAGAAACTTCCGCTGATTTTCTTGCGCCAGTTGTTATCAGGTCTAAGGCATTAACTTTGGTGAACTGGTGGTAAATTATTTAACGTTCATAAATGAAGCATGTAACTTCTTATTTTGAATTAAATTATATGACCTTGTACAATAATATTGTATACAACATTGTCCTTCTATTAAATAAATGAAAAATAAAATAAAAATAAATAGACTTTGTAACATAATAGAAATGTACTCACTGTCCTTATTGTGCATTTCTTCATCCGTATACATATTAGTATGCATATTCCATATAAGTTGATGCGCTACCACTTGAGATTTCTTTGCTAACGATTTTATTAGTTCCGCTACGTAACCCATCTGAAAATATGTCCAGAATATACAACTATAATATTATGTTTATTTTATGTGTTTTAGGCAGTGAGAACCTGGGAGCCCAGTGTGAAGACACTCCGTTGCCATTAAGACAATTTCTGCCGAATTCTAGAGCCGTTGTGTGTTGAATTGCGGTACTCAACGCTGCACTTTATCTGGACGCCAGAGCGAAAGCAAATGAAAGTTTTAATTTCCTCGAGTGGGAATCAAAGCCATAACCTGTCACATATACAGATTTTTTTTATGTACGTATCTAACACATTTGGAATCAGTAATAGCTTTGTGTGGTGAAGTGATACCCAAACCGTTATACACCTTTATTATGCAAGGAAAGCATCTAAATTGTCCACAAATGTCAAATTTATTGTGATTTAAATTCGTATACACCATTTAACGTGTTTCTTCACATATTTCAAGATAGGCTGGGGGAGCAAAAAAAAAAAACGATTCCTTCACTTTTGTCACATTCTTCAATTTTCATTTACTCTTTTACTTCAACGCTTAAAAAACTCACGACGTACATTACGATTCGCGCGTGATCGCCAACGAAATATGCTTATTGATTTGTTGGACATTTTACACTCAAGAAGAATAAAAAATAGGATCCAATCAGCTCTACCTTCGTCACATCCGCCTCTACGTGTGGTAGAGTCACGTCGCCTCTACGTGTGGTAGAGTCACGTCGCCTCTACGTGTGGTAGAGTCACGTCGCCAGCAATGGCAACACGCATGGGTAGACTCGACCGGATCATCACCACCCCCGGCATTTAAAACCGGCGTTAAGTAGTGGCTTTATGCCACTGCGTTTCACATCAGGTAATGCCGGGCTCCGGCGCCCAACCCACCTAGCTCCTCTGGTGTTGCACGGGGTCGTGGGCGGCGGTAATCACTTACCATCAAGCGAACGGACGTTTGCCTTGTCTTTTCCATAAAAAAAAAATCCAATGAGCACTGACCGTGTCGTGGCGCAGCGCCTGCACCAGCTGCGGTATGTAGGCGAGCACGGCGGAGGGCGCGCAGGCGGTGAGCGCGCTCGCGGCCGCCTGCGCCGACAGCGGGTGCGGCGGGTACTGGCGGCTGAAGTACGCCAGCGCCTCCACCGGCGTCACGCGCGCCCACGTCACCATGTGCACCAGCTGTAACGCGGGTTAGTGGGAACCTAGTGTTAAGACACTCCCAATATCCAATTTCCGCCGAATTTACGAGGCATTGCGAGTTGAGTGGTGAAACTGAACGCCGGGCTTCTGTTTTGGTCCCAGAGCGAATGAAATCAAAATATTCATAAATAATAATTAATTCCCTCGAGTGGAGATCGAACCTACAACCGTCACATTGCAGTTGGACACAATGGCCCTGCGCAACGATGGCCTCTATATAAATATATAGATTTTAATATATACATAATTTTTTATATATTTTTTTTTCAGGTTTACGCTGTATCCCATTTATACAAGAGTAGACAGAGGGTATCTAGTGTTAAGATATTTCGTTTCCCACTTACCGCCGAATTTTCAAAACTCTGCCTATTGAAGTGCGGAACCCAACGCCGCACATCTTTTTATTACAAATACAATAAAGCAATTTTTTATAATAATAATTAATATGTTATATATTTCAAAGTACCAAAGTACGAAACAAACCTCATGCGCGTCATTGAGTAGTGTCTCAGTGGTGACCAGATATTTGAGGGCTTGCGGCACGTGGCACACTGCGGTGGGGTGTAATTGGACTTTACGCTTAATTTCTGCTATTATACCATCGTTCTTTAATCTGAAATATAATAAAGGAATATTATAATTTTATCAAATTAATAAATTCAATTTAGAAATGTGAATAATACAATTTTGTCTACAGGCCAGTCACGGCGTAGGAGCACAAGTGTGTGACTGTAAAAGTGACAGGTTGTGGGTTCGATTCCGACTCAAGGAAATAAAACCTTTAATATTTTAATATGCCTCGACACCAGACCGAAGACGTTCTGGTGTCAAGGCAGAACGAGGCATTGAGCTTGCCAATCAACACGGAATGCCTCTCAATTTCCTCGGAAAATGAGAAACGGAGTGTCTTATCTTAACATAAGGTTCCCTCTTCATATCCTGCTGACTGGCCGTGCGGGATACAGCGCGAAGCTACCTAACGTTGTATAACGGCACTCTGTTCTACCTAACCATCACTTCTACCCAAGAAACTGGTTCTTTAAAAAAAAAACAGAGAAATAAAATACATGTGTGCAATTACTTTTTCAATGACCACTGCTTTACGATTTACGTTCAAATGACCTATGTTTAACATTAGAGTAGTAGTTAAAGTGTTACTCCACAATAAGTATAGAAAAATATTTTTAAAAATGTATAAAAAAAATTATAGAGTTCTGAAGGACGATTTGTTGTTGTATTTTCTTGTTCGCCAAAAGGCATTAAATTTTCTAAAATATTTACCTTACTATAATAATATTTAACTTACCTTTCAGGTAAAAACACAGCCAACGTCGGACTAATATCCCACGCTAACTTGGCATAGTCCCGCCAAGTTCTCTCCGTATTGGGCTTGGACCGCCACGTCGCTATATTGTCTTCCCCCGGCACCGCTTGCTCTGGCCTACTGTGTGGGTTGTGCCATGTCACCAGAAATTCTATTTCTACTGCCTGCAATGTTGAATCAGTTTTTTATATAATTATAACATAAAGAAATATTTTAAAATAAAAAAAAAATCTTAGTATGAAGTCTGTTCAATAAACTCGACAGGACTTTTCCGATCTTAAACAAATGTATTTATAATAATTACATTGATATGTAAATTAAGATATTTTTTATAGCCTTGGCCTCACCAACAACACTAGTTTAACACTATCTTACCAACAATTGCTGCAAATATTTCAAAATTGTCTACTTAGCACAATATTTGGGGAATGGGGAGATGGAATTAAATTCAACAAATTAAAGAGTAGGATAACTGTTTTTTGATACATCATCACGCTGTATCCGGCACGCAGCAGGGTAGGCAAAGGGAAACTAGTGTTAAGACACTCCGTTCTCCACTTCCTGACGAATTCTGGGGGCATTGCGTGTTGAGTGGTAGAACTCAACGCTGCACTTTGCCTCGACACCAGAGCGAAGAAATGAAGATATAAATTTAAGTAAATATTTCATCTCCTCGATTGGGGATCGAATCCACAACTAGTCGGTTTTACAGTCAATCTTTGTGCCCCTGCGCCACGACTGGCCTCGTTTTTCGATACATATTATAACATATATAAATATACATATATAAACCTTACCATTAATTCCAAAATAAGATTCCGTTTCCTAACATAATCTTTGACAAACGGATCCTGGGATTTCACGGGCGGTTTAACGCTGCGATTCGAGCGTTTGCCGGCCACGCTGCCGGCGCCGCTGCTTAACGTCGTTGTTGACATTGGTACCTATTATTAGAGACAAAAAAAAAATTATAACACACTTATGACTCGCTCGCGGCTTTGCCCACTTGCTGTACGATTATTTATTTATTTAACTAAATTGTATTATGTTCTGTTTAGGCAATAGTAGAAATTTTTCCAGTTGTATTCTAGCAAAATTATACAAAATCTTTACATAAGTGGTCGCTCGTGTAAATCTGATTAATCTTTTTAGCAGTTTTTTTGGGGTAAAAGAAGAAGAAACCTCCCTCGCTTCTTACAAAATTTCACATTTATAATATTATAGTAGGATAGGATAACCAATTGTACAAACATAGTAAAGTGAGCCAGCGTCATGCACAATGTAGTAGGTAAGAGTAAAATTCTGACACTCGGGAATGGTTATATTTAAATGAAAAGTTCTTTGATTTTCACGATTATTACACATATTAAATGAAACTATTTTAACCGGATTAATCGCGTATATTTAAAATTAAACATTTTTGGAAGCCCGACGTTTTGAACACTTTGCAGTAGTCCGTGATCACGTGTAGACGGGTCTAATCGCGATAATAAATATAGGCATTTAATCCGGTTAAAATAGTTTCATTTAAAATATATTAACATAATTTTCATTTTATCGTAAGACAAAACACGGCGTTGAGGTCCTGCCACAAAACTAATACATTTTCTCTAAAAAACGTGGGAGATGCTGAATGGAGTGTCTTAAAACTAGATTCCCTTTACCATCCCTGCCATATTAAAGAAAAAAAAATAAAAATAAATTACAGTATTAATCCATCCAGTAGTTTGTCTATTGCCAATATCACTGCTGTTGACGGAGGACCGGTTGTCTGTTGGAGAGTTCGACGTGTAAATGCTTTGTGAACTGCTCGGCCCCATTAGATCGAATTCAGCTAAAAAGAAATAAAGAAATTATAACTTTAAAATGTATCAAATTATACAACAGAATATCAAAACAGAAATTAATTATTTAGAATATTTTTTTTTAACATTTTTAAAGTGTTATTCCACACATAGGAAAGAAAAATACTTATTTTGAAAACGTATAAAAATTTGAACGTAGCAGGATTCGAACCCGCGCCTCCTGGAAACCAACCAGGTTTCAAGCTGGCGGCGTTTTCTAAATAAATGTAATTAATTAGAAACTAATTAAAATGTAAGTGTCACCTAATCTGGGAAAGATTAACGAGACATTTGCAATAACCATCGCTATAGTAAAGAATTGGAAAATCAGGTTTTTATATCACACTCACTACACAATATATATTATTTGAAAATGATATCGACAAAGTTTCATTTGTTTAGTGTAATTTCGATTGTTACATAAATAATAATATAAATAAAGTGTATTCTATTCAAAAATTGAATAAATAAAATTAAAGAAACTTAATTTAAAGTATATTTATTATATCAAAATGTTACACTTCTATCATCTCTATTCTACGACTTACCACCAATATCACTACTCTTGAAATACTTAAATTAGCTTCACGCTGTATCCCGCAGCAGGGTAGGCAGAGGGAACTAGTGTTAAGACACTCCGTTCCCTACTTTCCGCCGAATTCCGGAGACATTGCGTGACGAGTGGCGTAACTGAACGCCGCGCTTTGCCTCGACACCAGAGCGAAGAAATGGAAATATAAATTTAAATAAATATTTAATTTCCTCGAGTGGGGATCGAACCCACAACCAGTCGTGTTTACAATCTTGAAATACTTCTTATCCGAATATGTATAAGTTACAAGACAGGATATCACAATTTACCCTACAGAACTTATTTAAGCAGACACTGAACACTCGTTCTTTTAGTGTCAAAAAATCCTATAGAATCACTCACCACCAATATCGCTACTCTTCAAATACTTCTTATCAGAATGCATCAGCTGCCAGAATTTGATAAGCGATATGATATCTTCTCTCAGTGCACCCGAACTTTTGGCCGGACACTGTAGACCTCTACAGAAGTAGTCCAGGCACACACTGTAGATTCGCTCTCGAAGTATATTGCGCGCTAGTGAACGTGGTAAAATATCGCCTTGCAGAAGTGATAACCCGCATGAGAGTAATCTGTTAATTTTATTTAATATTTACTTTAAATTTGATATTGGCTTAATTTCTAGTGGGTATTTTTTTTATAACTTTTTATAATAAAAATAATAAATCAGTCGAATAATTCGGCAGAGAGTGGGGAACGGAGTGTCTTAGCACTAGGTTCCCTCTGTCTACCTTGCTGTGTGCGGGATACAGCGTGAAGCTAATTTTTAGTTTTATATTGTAGTTAGCCTTACTCACTTAAATCTGACTCCTGCGGCTTCAACATGCCTGTTTATATGATCACGTACATCACCTACAGTTATTGGTAACGACCTGAAAAAAATATTTAATAAAATAATATTTAAAATAACATTGTTTATGTATCAAATTTGAACCTGCAACCTTTATGCATCAATTTTTTATACAACAAAATGAATAATAGTTTAGTTAAGCCGAGATTATTAATATTAGATAAAATCAATGAAATTTCATCTTAAACAGTGTTAGAGTGATATATTGGCAGACATTTTGTAAAAAGACTAAGCAATATATATAATGCCTATGTGAATTATAAAATATTTTCCCAGATAGAGGAAACAAAAATATTTCACTAAGTAATGCAGGGTAGGCATAGGGAACCTGGGAACCTAGCGTTAAGACACTTTTTTTATGGAGAAAGACAAGGTAAAACGAGCGTTCAGGACACCTGATGGTAAGTGATCACCGCCGCCCACGACCCCGTGCAACACCAGAGGAGCAGGTGCGTTGCCTGCCTGTAAGGTGGGTTAGGCGCCGGAACCCGGCATTACCTGATGTGAAACGCAGTGGCATAAAGCCACTACTTAACGCCGGTTTTAAATGCCGGGGGTGGTAATGATCCGGTCGAGTCTGCCCATGCGTGTTGCCATTGCTGGCGACGTGACTACCACACAAATGCCTCTGGACGACTCGCCATGCTTTATTAAATTACTTTAATAAATATAACATCTCACCTATGAAGTAAGCTGGCCAGCATTTCCACTTTCTCTAAACTGTTATATTTGGCAGTTTCAGCTATTTCACATAAGTACCGGATCCATACAGCGTGCGGCGCCACGAATGGAGGACGAGGTTCTAATTTGGCACCTGAAATAATAATATGTTTATTAACAACGAAACTATATACGAGTACAATATACAAATATACGTATAATGTATTTAAGAGATAGATTATCTTACATTATACAAAGTAAGCAAGACAAAAAGGTGGTAGTGGACTATAAAGCTTTATATAATAAAATTTGACAAACATACAAACAAAACAAACATTTATTAATTATATATCAATCAAAATATATTTTTTATTACCACTTCTCAGCAGAACTGCCTAGCAGTGTACTATACCTCTATTCTACTTCTATATATTTATACTATAACTAACCTTCATATGCGGCCAAAGGACTTATCTCGTCATTTTGTTTAGAGAACATCCCCATTTTTCTATCCACTGTGCATTGCCAAGCCGCAAATATTTCTTGTAAGAGTCGAAGTTCGAGATCAGGTCGTGATGTGTTCAACCATTGCCAGCATTCAACTGCTGATGTCACTGCGTCTTCTGTGAATATGTCTATTTGGGACCATGCTGTGAAAAAAAGAAAATATGTTAAATTTACTGAAGAAATTCTGAAGCTTCATTCTTAAGTACTATAATGTTAGAAATTCTATATAGATAAAGGACCTATAGAATAGAATTCAACATATGAAAATACAATGCATTTTATTACTCAGAAAGCTTCGAAAAAGATTGTTAAATCTCATTCACACAAGAGGTTTTTTAAGGAGTGATAAGAAAGTGTTGGAATAGAATAAATGTATTTGTATGAATACGTTCACACGTCAACTGTTATTTATCTTATACTGTGTCTATACTGTGTGTGTATGACTGTTATTTATCTTATACTATTGCATTTTGAACACTGGAAACGCTTAAAAATTCCAAATACGTATTACAAAAATGGATGCTCGAGCACTTTTTTATGCAAAAAATATAAATATTGTATATAAAAATATTCTATATAAAAAACATTCTATATATTTTAAAATATATAATTAGAAAATAATAGAAAAATTTACTGGGAGACATAACAAACTGCCCTTTTAAATATCTATGTTCATTCAGAGGGTGTACTTAGCAAGTTTTTTTGTTTTCTCCTCGTCTTTGTCTTCTAATAATATAAATATCTAGTAATTTAGACGTTCATTTCCATGTCTTATTGTAGTGGTAGATGGCATAGAAGTGATTCAAAAATGTTTGTATATATAATCGTATTGTGGAGGTTATAAAAGCGCCAATGTTTTCTTTCATCTAGCTGCGTATCCACATGACCAGAGATGTTACGAATGAAAGATTTTAATCTGGATATGAATATAGAATATATATAATAAATACAAGAAAAGTATGATGTTGAATGAAGTACGGCCAATCATGGGGCAAAAAGTGTGACTGAAAACGCGACTGGTTGTACATTCGATCGCCACTCGAGGAAATTAAATATTTACTTAAATGAATATTTCCATTTGTTAGCTCTGGTCTTGAAGCAAAGCGCGGCGTTGAGTTCGGCGTCACACTCAGCACTCACCGATGCTGTGCAGCAGCGCCCTGGCCGTGGGCGTCATGCCGGCGGCGACGGGGCGCGCGTGCACGAGCAGCGCGGCGCAGCGCCACAGCGCGGCGCGGTGCGCGGTCTCGCTGGCGGCGGCGCCCGCGTCGCGCAGCGCCGCCAGCGCGCGCGCGCCCACGCGCCACACGGCCGCCTCGCCGCCGCCCTCGGCCGCCACGGCGCCCGCCACCTCGCCGGCGTAGCGGCTGCGCTGCGACACCACGGCCAGCAGCGCGGCGCAGTCCTGCGTGACGCAGGGCGGGCGCTTGTCGAGCGCGGCGCGCGGCAGCGGCGCCGACGCGCGGTTGAGGCCGGCCGCGCCCAGCAGCGCGCCCGTGGCCAGCGCCAGCCCGCAGTGGTGCCACAGCGTCGAGTTCGGGACCTTTTACACAATATTCATCTTTCATTATATAAATATACATTTTTTTACTTTCTTTTTCTTTTTTTTAACTTCACAACATATATATATTCAAATAACTATATTTTTTATACATATTATGTTATGGGAGGGTACTTCCCATCCATAAAATTATATTTAGGAAGCTCGGACCGTACAAGCGGATGACACTGAATAACGCAGAGTTTTTCCACAAAATGTTAGGAGTAACATTTCTAAATGTTAAAAATTAAATAGAGTAAATTAGTTTAATTTGCAAGTATTTAATAAATTACACAAAAAATTAAATATTATCTCATACCTGATTAAGATATTCCTGTAAATGAGACCTAGTCGACTGGGACGCCCATTTCATTGCCTCTTGAACAATACCGTGACATCTATCCGCGAAATCTTTTACAATTCCCTGTTACAAATAAAATAGTCTCACTAAATAAACATAAAAAGTACAATAACCAAAATATAATTTAGTTTTTTTATCTTTTATTATATATATTAATAACAACTTCACGTTTTTACCTGCAAGGAGAACCTGTATAAAGATGCTTTGATGCAAACTGTCCGCTTTATTTCCGAAATATATATTATAGCGTGTTCAGTAATGGAATCAACGCCTCACACTTTGTACGCAGAGACAAGAAATGAAAATAATGTAACTTCGATCAGTAATATAATTTCGCTTCACCGAATGGGAATCGACCTCACAACGATTTTGTTTATAAACAAATTTAAACACTATATAATAATGTTAAATATTCAATAGAAAAAAATTACTAATATTACAAGTGTAAAAGTGTGGATGGATCTTTGTTTCACTTTCAAGCAAAAACTACTAATAATACGGATTTAGATAAAATTTTACAGTAATATATGTTATACATCAGAATAACACATATAATAATAAAAATAAGCGGGCGAAGCCGCGTTTGGGTTGCTAATGTATTATATAGTTAATGGGCAAAACAATATAGATTGAAAAAAATACACAGTAGTCAAATATATTTATTTAGAAAACGTATAAAAATTCGATGCGGGACTCAAACCCGCTACGTTCAAATTCACACTCGAAACCCGGGTATATAAATTTCGACGTAGCTTGATGAGAACGTATGGCTTCGTCAGAGCACCTGGTCGGGTTCCAGAAGGCGCGGGTTCGAGTCCCGCTACGTTCAAATTTTTATACGTTTTCTAAATAAGTATTTTTCTTTCCTAAGTGTGGAATAACACTTTAAAAATGTTAAAAGTACATAGTAGTGAATTAAATTCGCCTTAATATCTATGTTATCACCTCGCGTCCCTCCAAGGTGTCCTGTAGTTGTAAAGTGAAATCGGTTCCAGGCACTTTAAGTAACGGCGTCTCTTGGTTTGCATCCAACTCTAAGCTGAAGCTGAGGACTTGGAGGATGTCTAACATTGACCATAGTACCTAAAATAAAATTATATTCGAGATAATATAGTAAAGTCTCATCATTCATTTATAATATAATATATTTCAGTCAATATCTGTTTTCTTTAAAATAAATGCCAATTCCAAGATTGAAAGAACAGTTTGAAATTAGCGGTATGAGGTAAAAAAAATCATATATTAAATTAAAATATACATATATGTTTGTTTAAAACAGTTACAATTTTAAATAACCACAGTTACATATATCAAAATAAAACTTATTACTAGTATTTTTAAGCTTGACACCGTAGCTTGTATATTGCAGGGTAGTCAGAGGACACTTTGTACTAAGACAGAAACTTTCTTTCTGATAAAACTCGAAATATTGCATATTGAGAGACAAAACATAACGTCGTGCTTTATATACTAAATCGTTCATTCTTCTGATTGGAAGAGTCGTAGCGCAGAGGCACAATCGCGACAGGTTGTGGGTTCGATTCTCATTAAAAGAAAATGAAATATTTTATAATTCTGGGGGCATTGCGTATTGGGTGGTGGAACTCAACGCCGCGCTTTGCCTCGACACCAGAGCGAAGAAATGGAAAAATAACTTTTAAGTAAATCGCCCCTCCCCACTGAAGGAAAAGAAATCATTTCAAAAAGTCAGAATCGAACTCACAACCAGTCGCGTTTGCAGTCACACTTTGTGCCCCTGCGTTTAGTTAAAATATATATAAATATTTTTTATACATACTCTACAGTTCCACAGCAAATGCGGGAATCTATCTACGAGGCCAGCGAGCCACTTATCCGCGACCCTTCTTATTTGTTTATGTATATGATTGAAATTGACTAGCAGAAATTGTGCATGGCCCTCCAATTCCCTCTCACGAGATTCATCTTTGATCTTCTCGGACATAACGTCGAGAAACTTCTGGAACACTTTATCACCAACACTGAGGAGTAAAATATTATTTTAAATGAAACATATTAACTATTTAAATCAAGTATATTGCTACATTTTCGGAGACGCGAAATTTCTAAGCGACATATCTTCGCGACAAGCTAAGTAGCTTAACAGCAGTAGTCCGTGGACATGTACAGAATACTATTCTAAAATGACACCGTAAAATTTTAATCTTATATACAGGTTGAAGCGTCAGCGCTTTTTTTTAGGGAACAGCATATAGGGTAAAATATTTTAAATCCATACCTAAAGAAATTAATCAAGATACCTCAACTGTTTAGACGTAGGATTTTTTTTCATTTCACAATGTGTATCCATACCTGTATTTCGTGTGACGCAGTTACGCATAGATACCAATAACGTAAACACCTACTACTACAAAAATACTACTAAAGGTTAATCAACTTTGAACTTTGCCGCCAATACCTACGACTCGATTTCGGAATGAGGCGTATGCGCGGTTTCCCTTTGATAAGTTTATGTGTGCGTGCGTCGTTCTTGATACATAGCGTTTTATTTTACAACGATAATTTTATTATTTATTTTGTTTGAAAAAATCACTTTTTTATTTTTGGGAAAAAATAAATTTTAATTGTATTATGCTTTTATAGAATAGTTAAAACTGTGGTTTCATTTAAAGTGGTGCTGACAAAAGCACTCTGTACATGTTGAATAAGTTATAAAAATTATAATATATTAATGAGACTTTCTTTTTTAAATATTATATATACTAAAATTTAAAAATGTATATATATCCCAGTGTTTAACAAAAAAGAGAACATAAACTAATGAATAAAAAAATGTGTTTTTAGAAAAACAAGCACAGATAACATATTTTCATTATGTATGTATATATAATTGCAATTTAATACTTACCTAGACACACATTGCCACATACCGCTCTTATCTTTTTGTAATGCTGTATCACTTAAATATTCTATGATTGGCTGTAGACTCGGTTCTGGTGAATTGCATACTCTGAAACATAATGTAAAGGTAGTAAAAAATTTTTGATTGTAATATATTTCTTTTATATATTTTCTTTTTTTTTAATTATAATATGTTTCAAAACATTTTACAATAAAAATATTATAAATATCTATCAAAAACAAATATAAAGTAATATGAGGCCGGTCGTGGCGCAGCGGCACGAGGTGTGACTGCAAAATCGACTGGTTGTGGGTTCGATCCCCACTCGAGGAGATGAAATATTTACTTAAATTTATATTTCCATTTCTTCGCTCTGGTGTCGAGGTTAAGCGCGGCGTTGAGTTCTGCCACTCAACACGCAATGCCTCCAGAATTCGGCAGAAAGTGGGGAACGGAGTGTCTTAACACTAGGTTCCCTCTGCCTACCCTGCTGTGTGCGGGATACAGCGTGAAGCTGATAAATAATATATACAAAAAATGTTGATAAATATGATTACCATTCCAAAATAAAAAAATTTCAAGTAAACCTCACCTCAAAGTCTCCAACCAGTAAACACTCAGCAAATACATACACGGTGCGAACGTCAACTTGTTTACTATTACTGTGACATCGGGCTGATGGTCCAAAAGGTTCAAAATTTGAGTTTTAAGCTCCTGCAACTCATTCATGGACACTGAATCGTTTCTTACAGCGGATGTATAGTGATATTCCCTCATCTCAGAACGTAAGGACGTTTGTGACACTAAATATGGAGACTTTACAGCTATCTCTTTTACTCCCGCATACCATTCCTGTGGCCACAATCCTAGAGAAATCCAATTCAAATTATATTATTAAATTGAAAACTATTTAAAACTTTTACTAAAACTTTGAAAGCAAACACCTGTATAAGTTATATATATATTTTTAAAACAACATAGGCAACTTCAAAATCCAGCACACAAAAAACTGTACACTTTATGACAAAACACAATCAAAATCTATGTCAGCATTAAAAGTTTACTTTTAAAATGTCACAATTTTAACATACGTTTAATGCGAAACCAAACAACTCGTACACCAGTCCTATTGAATAAACTATTCTATAACAACGCACTCTACAACGGATATAAAGGAATATACTGAAAAATGAAACCAAGACTACACTTTAAACAAGAAATATTTACAATAAATGTATGTATGTCTTGTATGCACAAATTCTTGTCAAATTTTGATATAATGACGTATATTACAAATATTATATGACGTTACTATAATTCACATAAACTTTAATATTTCACTAGTGTTCATATCTTCAGAATAAAATAAATTACTATTTTAAAGTCATATAATATTATAAAAAAATATATATATACAATTTTATTCAATATGATGAGGCCGGTCGTGGCGCAGCGGCACGGGGTGTGACTGCAAAATCGACTGGTTGTGGGTTCGATCCCCACTCGAGGAGATGAAATATTTACTTAAATTTATATTTCCATTTCTTCGCTCTGGTGTCGAGGTTAAGCGCGGCGTTGAGTTCTGCCACTCAACACGCAATGCCTCCAGAATTCGGCAGAAAGTGGGGAACGGAGTGTCTTAACACTAGGTTCCCTCTGCCTACCCTGCTGTGTGCGGGATACAGCGTGAAGCTGATTTATTTTATTTTATTTTATTTATTCAATATGAAATGCATTGCGTGTCAGCCCTATGGGAGTATCCAGAGATCTATCTCTTTGGTTCTCTGGACTAGCTTTGCATAGATGTAAATGCTCGTGTAAATGTGTGTGGGGTTTTTTTTTTCGGAACAATTTTTTTTATAGTAAAATTTCTGGGGTGGGCNGCTTTGCATAGATGTAAATGCTCGTGTAAATGTGTGTGGGGTTTTTTTTTTTCGGAACAATTTTTTTGATAGTAAAATATCTGGGGTGGGCACGGGCAACCCGATCCCCCTTTCTTTCTGCGGCCATGGTCAGTCGGTGCCATACACGAACTACAGCTTTATTTGATTTATCATGTAAATAGGGTTCTAATATCGTCAATGAGGCCAGATTGATAACTTTTATAATATACATCACCATATCAAAATACAAATTCCATACAATAAAACCAAACAAGATTACATCTACGTACATTCTATAAGCAACTTTACTCACGCTTTCGCATGGCTACGCGTGGCCATAGAAGAAGAGACAATAGAATATTTAAATACAACTATAAATAGCACAGTTCATGTGAAAAAATTGAATAGAAGTGATATATTTTAGAGACAATACACGTTGACAGACAGATTAAAAAACATAACTATTATATTTAATTAATAAAGGTATTTTTTTAAATGATTATATATCCCATTAAAAATGATGTATTATAAAATGGATTGTAAACGATACTATCAAGTTATAGCTCAAAATAACATCTGCATTATGTATTAAAAAATAAAAAAAAATATCAATGGTGTTTGAAAATATGATTTTTAAATCTAAAAACATATAACAGTAGTTCACAGTGTATTATCTCTATAAATAATTTATTTTTCGAGCTTTTCAAATTGTGGGTACATTAAAAAGTAGAAAGAGTTAGACATAAAATATAATATGAATGTATATACAAACACATATTTACCTGATTCAGCAGCAGTGAAACCCATTACGACACAGTACAACCAGAAATCCTTGAAGAGTTTGTGGAGCCTTGGCTTTGGGTTCTTTATTGGAGGCAGCCTTTTGACTAGTACCTGTGAGAAAAAGATTATTTTAAAATGTGTAGGTAGTATTTTAATTATAGTTTTTTTTGTTAATTTTGCATAACATACACATAAGACACAACGTTCTATGTTTTATTAAGTAATGAAACCCATTGCCACATTTTGTCTAATACGAATTTAGAAAAATATAACATTTATTACAGATCAGGCCAGTCGTGGCGCAGGGGCACAAAGTGTGACTGTAAAACCGACTGGTTGTGGGTTCGATCAATTCGACTCGATCGACTTAAATTTATATTTCCATTTCTACGCTCCGGTCTCGAGGCAAAGCGCGGCGTTGAGTTCTGCCAATCAACACGCAATGCGATTCGGCAGAAAGTGGGGAACGAAGTGTCTTAACACTAGGTTTTCTCTGCCTGCAGCAGGGTGCTGTTAGCGGGATATAGCGTGAAGCTGATTTTGTTACAAATCATAGATTATTGCTTGCAGTTAGGTTTAAGGACAAACAATTATTTATAAAGTTAAGGATTGCCCCATTTTTCTACATATTTATAAATTAACAAGATGATGCAAATCAATAAATGCCTTATTACAATGAAAACAATATTTATACTGAAAACAATAATTATACTAAAAATTGCAGGAGCAATATTACAGTCTGGCACATAACTTACAATTTATTTAACGAAATTTAAATTAGTATTATATGTCATAAAAATTAAAAAAATATGTATTGGAATATGCACCAAGCCCTTTCATCTGATACAAGCACTTCACTTGAACTAACATCGAAATTTGGCTTAGATTTCTGGCTTTAATATCAAATTTTGCCCCCTTTTAAGGCTATTATTTTTAAGAACCTTATGGTTCTATGGATATATAGTTTTCAGATTTTTTGAACTAGTACTACCTGTAGATGCTAGCTATCAAATTTCATAATTCCAGGTCAACTGGAAGTACTCTTTTAATTTTGAATTCTATTTATAGTATCGAATTACGTTTTTTTTTGCGATATAAACGACCATATAATTTTTTAAGAAAAATATAAAAATACGATTTTTTCAGGAAATCAAGGAAATTGAAGGGAGTTTGAAGCCCTCCTGACAGATAGACAGACTGACCGCGATGACGGGTATGAGCACGCCCAGGTTGCCGGCGCTGCCGGACGCCTTGAGCACGGGCGCGGGCGAGCGGTCCGTGGCGCGCTCGCCGCCCAGCCCCAGCTGCACGAACAGCTCCAGCAGGCGCGTGAGCAGCTCGTGCCGCGCGCCCGCTCCGCGCGCGTTGGCCGCTACGTTGGCCAGCGCGTTCAGCACGGCGCCCGACACGTGCCTGCCGATAGAGCAGAGGGAACCTGGTACTATTCCCTAAGCACCGCCCAATTCTTGACGCGTTGATTGTTAAGTGATGGAGCTCAACACCAAGCTTTATCTTCTTACCAGAGCGAGGAAGTGAAATAAATACAATCCTTATTTTTTTATCATTTATTATACTTATATTCTGGTCCCCACTTTAATTATATTTTATATCTATAGAACAATTTAAAAAAAAATAACATGAATTATTTTCATTAAAAAAAAACCGTCGAGGCCAATCGTGGCGTAACGGCGGCGAAGTGTGACTGTAAAACCGACTGGTTGTGGGTTCGATCCCCACTCAAGGAGAAAAAATATTTACTTAAAATTTATATTTCTATTTCTTCGCTCTGGTGTCGAAATTAACCGCGACGTTGAGTTCTGCGACTCAACACGCAATGCTTCCAGAAAGTGGGGAACAGAGTGTCTTAACACTAGTTTCCCTCTGCCTACCCTACTGTGTGCGGGATACAGCGTGAAGCTGAAAAAAAAACCTATTCATTGACACTCACCGATACTGTTTCCTATCATCTGTGTGCTGGTACGACGCGCTCGCCGCCTCCACTGTGATAACGGTGAACATTCGCATTATTTCATCGTGCGCTGGACCTTCTGGACTCGCTAGTGCCATACACCCGAGTTGATCCACTATTAACGTGTCTAAAGAGGAGGGAGCTCGGCATAACCTGAAGAAAAATTGGTAAAAATTCTTAGTTTTTACCAATAATATAATAAGACCCGTACAGCAATCATTGAATATCTCCGCACAGGAAATCCTAATGAGATATCCAAGGTTCAAATTCCCGACGTTCAAGCGATTTTCTTGTAAAAAAAAATAAAGTTTATATTTTTTATTCTCCTCTGGTTGAATGTCTTAATGAAGCTGTTTATTGGCTTTGTAAATAAAATTATAAATAAATAAATAAAAATAATAATAATATGAAAAACTTTAAAATGTGTTGCTAAGAAGGAATATAAGATACAACCTTTGTTGGAAGAATTGCAGTATAGTATCTGTGGTCTTCGGAGTATCTTTCAGCGCGACCGCGACATGCCCCAACATGATCACTATGTTCATACTTATCAGTGACGATTCACTGAAACCAAATAGTAAACATACTAAGTAAATTTTTTTACATTTTTAAAATGTTATACCACATTTAGGATAGAAAAATATTTATTTAGAAAACGTATGGAAATTCTGGCCAGTTTCAAGGAGGCGCAGGTTCGAGTCCCGCTACGTTCAAATTTTTATACGTTTTCTAAATAAGTATTATACTAAGTTATATTTTCTGACTATTATGAGATTATTTAGCTTATAACTTTGCAATTTAAATCACTGCTATAAAAATAATAAACAAAGGAAAGTACGTCCAGAGCGTGGATTCATACAAAAATTATTATATTGTAAATAAGTCCTAATAAAAAAGTTCCACGAATAAAAACGTCGAACTAACACTACTAACTTTAGAACTATGCTACCAAACTGTATATTTATTAAATAAATTTTACAAATATATTGAAATCCCAAACAAATACTTTGAATCTATAAATATTAACATCTAACAATTGATAAAACTATATATTTCTTTTATTAACATTCTCACCTATCACTAGTTTCAGCTGTGAACAGTCTATTACTAACTGAACCAACTAATGCAGGCACACAAAATGGATCCACAGTTAGAGCCGCCTCCAGAGCCACACACAAATTTTCTATGGCGGCATCTCGGAGCTTCTCGAATGGTGTAGATTTTATTGGAACACCCGTTTCTGTTAATGTCTGATGTTCTTTCCCTTGCACTGCTATATAACAAAAAATGTATAGTATAATATATATATTTTCATATGTGTGGTTGTGATACCACATGTGTGGATGTGACACCACATGTGCGGATGTGAGAACACATGTGTTGATGTCATGTGTAGTCAGTCAGTTCATAAATATAAGTATATATTGTAAAATGCGTGGTAGTGTGTGTTATACTTATTTTATTAAATTCGGCGGAAAGTAGGGAGCGAAATGTCTCTTAACACTAGGTTAACTTTGCCTACAACATGAAGCTGATTGAATTTTGATTTTTTTATTCATGTATCTTGTATATCTATTATTTTCAGAAAATAATAGCATTCTGCACTCCGTCTCTATATAAACTGTAGCTGTGCCAAATTTCATACCCCTCCGTCCGCACAATTTTCATAAAAAGGAATAAGAAACTGTGCTAAATCCCAAAAAGAACCTAAGTTTATATTTTCCAATAATTTCAATAATATGCCTTACCATTTCCTTTGACGTGATCTTTGCCGCTCTTCTCCAATTCAAGTTTGTGCAGCTTGAATAATATAGGCGAAGGTGTCACGAGAAAATCGCGTAGACAATATATGGAAGTGTTTGCTATCGTCGGAAATTTAGTTGCTAATTTACCAAGACCCTATAAGAACACAATTTTATCATTAATTTCATTTCAATAATAAAAAACCCTATATTACAAAGGTGATGTCAGGCGTGGTGCAGGGACACAAAGTGTGACTGTAAAACCGATTGGTTGTGGGTTCGATCCCCACTCGAGATGAAATTAAATATTGAATTTATATTTCCATTTCTTCGCTCTGGTGTCGAGGCAAAGCGCGGCGTTGATTTCTGCCAGTCAACACGCAATGCCTCCAGAATTCGGCAGAAAGTGGGATAACGGAGCGTCGTAACACTAGGTTCCTTCTGCCTACGCTGCTGTGTGCGGGATACAGCGTGAAGCAATATTACAAAACTTTATTTTATTATTATTATATTTATAGACTAGATTTAATTCACCGAAAAGAAACTCTTAAGAGAGTTATAGGTGTATTGATTATATGATGTATTGAGTTTATCAACTCAAAGTTAAAACACAAATAAGAATTAAGAACATATATCAATATGTGTCAATTTCTTAATAAATTTCCTTATTTGATTGTAAAATATTACTTTTCTCTGTGATAATGCAACAAATAAATTGATATTCCCGTATACAAAAAAAATGTTGAGCGTTACATTTATAATAAGTACCTACAATTTTCTCATATTTTAGTATTAGTAAATAATAATATGAATAATTAAAAATATATATATAAAAAAAAATATTATTATAATTATTTCTGGTGTTATCTACTAAAATTTAAAATTACATACAAGAAAACACAAACCTCTAAACAAACCATAAGTAAAGGCATATGTGCTAATATCAACTTATGATTGTGATTCGAATTAATTTTCTCCGTCAATCTTCCACATAGAGAATCGGCACCTAAAAAAAAGTGATTCCTATTTTTTATATGTCTACATACAAATTTTATACTCATGCAAAACATAAAATATATATATTTTTTTAAAACAAGTTAGTAAAATAATATGTAATTTCAATATTAACATAATTTCTAATTTCTTTATTAAAATGTATCTCACATAAATATTATAGAACAACATTATTAAGAGAAATAGGGCTAATTTATGAAAATGTTAGTCAAAGGGTAACTCTCACACCTTACATTCGAATACCTATTAAAATTGTTAGAGCGTTTATAAGGGCTTGCACAGTATAGTCTTCGTCCACTGTAAAACCATCACCAATAGTATGTTATTTTATATAAATACATATATTATATAATAAAAAATATAATAAAAACATACTTTTTAGAAAACGTATAAAAATTCGAACGTAGCGGAATTTGAACCGCCTCTTGGTTACCGTCCAAACGCTCTTATTACTCTTATACCCTTGTTACAAATTTATGTTGTAATTCTTATGTTTTGTAAAAAGTATTTTTCTTTTTTATTGTTAAAATATTATTAAATATATTAATATTTTTCCATGAAATGTATATGTCACATATAGTTTCTATATTTAATAGAAATTAGAATGTGATCAATATTCAATTGAACGGGTTATAACTTTTTACATACTCATTGAGACAAAAAAAAACAATTATAATTATAACATATAAATATTATAAAAAAACATGTAAATATGATAAAAAAATATAAAAAAATAAAATGTATATATAGTACATATATATTTGAAATATGTATGTAAAAGAATAAAAAGTTGTCATTAAAATATAACTATTATTACAAATAAATAACATTTTATTTACCTGTTTCATCTCCAATGGCCCAAACAAGCAAATCAACGCAGGCAGAATTCGCCATAACATTAACTTTAAACTTATTTACTGTTGCAAAATTGCTTTCCCTGTCTTCCTTTTCTGAAGCATCGTGGTGTCGACTCTGCAGTTCTGTTTGTCCACTCAAAAACAGACATTTTACGAATTCCTGTCAATTTTAATTTTATTAATATTAGTTTTACTGCAATATTCATATAGTTAGATATCATTTACTATTGATTGAATGTTTCCAATAGCATATCAGAGGTAATTGATTTAAGTTGACAATTAAAAAAAAGGAAATTTATAATGTAATATAAGTAGTTTGTGAGGGTGTCCACTTCCACGCAAAAAGTACTAAACGAATTTGGATAAAACTTTACAGTAATGTAACTTATAGATCAGAAAAACACATAGGCTATAATAAGTTCTTTGATTTTTACGATTATTACACATTTTAAATAAAACTATTTTAACCGGATTAATCGGATAGACCCGTGGCCACGGACTACTGCAAAGTGTTCGAAACGTAGGGTTTCCAAAAATGTATAATACAAAATATACGCGATTAATTCGGTTAAAATAGTTTCATTTAAAACATAGGCTATAAGTTATGTAAGTAAAAGAAAATTATGGCTATCGTTTGTCAATTACCTCTAACATTGTAATATTTTTTGGTTAGAACTTTTTAGAATTTCCGTACAATTATTACAAAGGTATATAAAAAAATATGGCAGAATCATTAAGACAATCACGAATAGCGTTACACTACATATTAACATATTTAATGAAGTAGAACATGTTACAAACGTTTACTAAGTTTAAATTTATACGTACATACATACATGCTTGTAGAAGAGGAGCCACTGAAGAACTTATGGATTTGGAATTTAATATTAGAGCATAGTTATTATAATATCTTTATATTATATTATATATTATACAACTACAAGGAATATACATTAAAAATATTTATATTGTAATTTTTTACTGTTACTCTTCCTTCTTTGAGAATATTAGCACAAAACGAACAAAAAAAGGAACAATAAGCCATAAAACACACATTAAAAAGGATTAACAAAACATTAAAAAATATAAATACATACATAGTACAGGTTGGCATTACCTGTACAAGATATGTCTCCTCAAGTTGTTGGTACAATAAAATAAAATATACTAAATTAAATTAAATTATTAATATATAAACGAACAAAAGTAAATAAATAAAAATAAAAATATATAATACATCTAATTAGAATGAAGTTTTGCAAGAAAAACAAGAAAATATATTCGAGATATAAAGACAGATAAAATAAAAAAAAAACAGGAAATCAGCTTATTTTATTTTTTGCATGCATTATATGTACAGAATTTTATACATAAAATATAAAGCTACAAGGATTAACATCATTATTAGTAGTTAGATTAAAATGTTAATTTGCGTTACTTTTTTACTAGAAATTTAAATTTAAACTACTTGAATTGAACATAATAGCAACTTACTTGCACATCTTTTGTGAAGGGTCCCGGTAAATCTTTCTGATGTTGTAATATATCTCTTAACAGTGTCACCATGACCAAATTCAGTGTTTCGGAAAATGATTTGTAAGGGAATACCTAAAAGTTGACAGAATATTATTAAAATATAAAAATAAAACAATGGTTTTAATAAGTTAAAAAAAAATCAGTCTCACTCTGTATCTCGCACGTACCCAGTGTTAAGACACTCTGCTTCCCACTTTCTGTCAAATTCTGGAGGCATTGCCTCTTGAGTGGCGAAACTCAACGCCAAGCTTTGTCTCGACACAAGAGCGAAGAAACGAAAATATAAAATATTTCATTTCCTCGTGTGAGAATCGAACCCACAACCTATTGCAATTACAGCTTGCGCCATGATTGACCTCAAATAATTTGACATAATGGAATGTACCTGTATTTGACCAGAGGCAAAAATATCCTCGGCCTCTTCATCTAAAAACGCTAACAGATCTTTGGTCAACAGCTTTTTGGCCAGCGACAGTATGGATTGTAAGTACGTGACGTAGAACTGTACATTTATCCTCTTCTCTGGCGACTCCGAAAACCTCATATACGGAAACTGGTTGAAACTCGACCCAAACTTATGGAAGAAATATGTCGTCGGATCGTATGGGACGGAGCTGTAACTTTGCAAGGAGCCACGCTTTAGAGTTCCACCGACACTATCTACCGTATCACTACCATTTTCTACTATATTTTCTATATTAGGATTGAGGTTTCCTGATAGAGACCTTGGTATTATTGGCCGGAATTGATTAAATTTTCTCTTTTTGTCCAAAGTTGAATACTCGAAGCTAGGCTCGGGTTCCTTGGACTTTACTGGACTGCTTGGCTGGGGGAAGAGACGGCATAATAGTGGAGGTTCAACGGTTGCATATCGGCCCATAGACCTAGCCAGCCCTATGAGAATTGGTACTGTGCTTTTACACATGTGAAGTTTGGATACATTATTGTATTCTTTGCTTTCGTGACAATTTATTATAGTTTTTGTGAGATTTGACATAAGTTCTATTTGTGCTGTGACGATCTCTTCTCGCAAAGCCGGTTGCTTTGATGCTACATCGGACAGTAAGGTATTGAGACAGAAGCTAAATTTTTCCGACATGGGGATACCTGAAATTCAATAATTTCTTTAATTATTAGGTTTACTCTATACCAGTAATAATTTATATGACGATAAAGTAGTTTTTAATAATACAAAAAGAAACAATGAACACAATTGTTTCTGAAGTGGCAAGAAATGAATTACATAATAATTATATTGTATTGTGTTTTGTCAAGGCAAATGTGAATTGTCCTCTTTAAAAATAATTAACACACACGAAGTTCTCATAGTGGTCGTATATTGTTTTTTTTTTATTAACCCATTGCTCATGAATTATCAGCTTGCTATAGTGCAACATTGTTTCAGCTTCACGCTGTATCCCGCACACGGCAGGGTAGGCAGAGGGAACCCAGTGTTAAGACACTCCGTTCCCCACTTTCCGCCAATTTCTGGAGGCATTGCGCGTTGTGTGGCGGTACTCAACGCCGCGCTTTCCCCTCGATACCAGAGCGAAGAAATGAAAATATGAATGTAAATATATATTTCATCTCCTCGAATGGGGATCGAACCCACAACCAGTCAATTTACAGGCACACTTTGTGACCCTGCGCCACGACTGGCCTCATTGTAACAATAATAATATACGTTTTATAAACATTATGCTATCCCTAGTGGATTAACATTTTGTTTTATCTACTCATATGAAATAATCGTCTAAAATAAAAAAGCAAAATCGAATTAGAATAACATTCTAAAATCAATTTTTGGCAATATATTGTATTAAATTATTAATAGAAACAAGAATGGAGTGGACTCTTCTTTTTTGTATTTCTCGTGTTTAATAAACGAAAAAGGTATAAAAAGAATCCGTCAATTTGAAACGAATCGAGCTGCAGCATTTTGGTATTTCAGCGATAAATATTTCTGTCTACAATACAAATGTGAAAACGTAACAATAAATAGAATATAATTTTATAGGGAAAATTCGAGGCCAGTCGTGGCGCAGGGGCACAAAGTGCGACTGTAAAATCGACTGGTTGTGGGTTCGATCCCCACTCGAGGACATGAACTTCGCTCTGGTGTCGAGGCAAAAGCGCGGCGTTGAGTTCCGCTACTCAATACTCAGTGCCTCCAGAACTCGGAGAAAAATGGGGAACAGTGAGTCTTAAGGAAGGATACAGCGTGAAGCTGATTTAAATTCTAATACTTGTGAAACGAATTCAAAAAGGTAAAGGTAAAAAATTGTTGTACTACCTTTAAAGTTTTGCGCCGTAAACATTCATAAAACTAGCAACTAAAAAAAAAAAAATCAGCTTCACGCTGTATCCCGCACACAGCAGGGTAGGCAGAGGAAACCTAGTGTTAAGACACTCCGTACCCCACTTTCTGCCGAATTCTGGAGGCATTGCGTGTTGAGTGGCAGAACTCAACGCCGCGCTTAACCTCGACACCAGAGCGAAGAAATGGAAATATAAATTTAAGTAAATATTTCACCTCCTCGAGTGGGGATCGAACCCACAACCAGTCGGTTTTACAGTCACACCTCGTGCCACTGCGCCACCACTGGCCTCAACTAGCAACTAAACTCTATAATTATAAAACCCAAACTAATAGTTAGCACGTTTAATTGTCCATGTAATCATAGTTTTTAGTGCAATGCGTTAAAAATAAGCAAAACCTCATGAAAGAGATGACACTGGAGGAAAATTGTTGACTTCCTCCTCCACTTTTTTTTGCTGTTTCAGATGATTTATCTAATAATTAGCCATATAGTATATATAGCAAGCGCGGAAACCAATTTTGATTTATATACGGGCAGCTTGCTTGCGAATATTTCTTGTAATACAATATTAAACAAAATGTTCAAAATCCTTTGTGTGACAATTGTGGCTTTAATGTTCGTGGGGAATGTAAGTAATCTATTTGCATTACGTATGAGAATTCACCGTATACATACAGGAAATACTTGAAATGAACAATTTAAAATTAATTTTATTCATTTTAATTTTAGGTATTTTTAAGTATTATATATATTTTTTACCAAAAACTATGTTATACCACCTTTTTACAACTATGGAAGCGTCAGCGCTCCTTTTACGGGAACAGCATATACGGTAAAATATTTTAAGCCCATACCTAAAGAAATTCAGAAAATCAAGATACCTCAACAGTTTATACGTAGGATTTTTTTTTTCATTTCACGGTGTTTATCCATACCTGTAAATACAAGTATGGCTAAACATCGCGAAATAATGTGACGCAGTTACGCAGATACCAATAACGTACGTACTACTGAAGGTTTAATCAAGTTTGAACTTTGCCGCCAATACCTATGACCCGATTTCGGAATGAGGCGAATTCGGTATGCGGCGGTTTCTTTTTGATAGGTTTAATCTGCGTGCGTCGTTCTTGACAAATGGCGTTTTATTTTACAACGATAATTTTGTTTGAGAGGCCGGTCGTGGCGCAGTGGCACAAAGTGTGACTGTAAAATCAACTGGTTGTGGGTTCGATCCCCACTCGGAGGAGGTGAAATATTTATTTACTATTATATTTTCATTTCTTCGTTCTGGTGTCGAGGCAAAGCGCGGCGTTGAGTTCCGCCACTCAACACGTAATGCCTCCAGAATACGGCAGAAAGTGGAGAACGGAGTGTCTTAACACGAGGTTCCCTCTGCCTACCCTGCTGTGTGATTTTATAGAGTAATTAAAATTGTGGTAACATTTCAAGTGGTACTGACAAAAACACTGTATAGTATATACATATGTATCGGTCTTTCTGTTTAAGAGTCAGAATAACAAATAAATTAATGACTTCTTTTCTTTATTTCAGACAATTCAGAGCCCAGCTCCACAAGGAGGTGAGAATTCATTTGTCTTAAATTTTTGCAGAACTACAGTTCCAACAGTACAAAATAATATCATAAAATATCAATATATTATATTATTATTGAGGCCAGTCGTGGCGCAGCAGAAAGTGGGGAACGGAGTGTCTTAACACTGGGTTCCCTCTGCCTACCCTGCTGTGTGCGGAATACAGCGTGAAGCTGATTTATTTTGATTTTATCAATATATTATTTCTTTATATAAAAATTAATGTTTATTCTAAAAATATTCATATTTTTGTCCTCTACAAAGTAAACAAAATATTTACTTATAAAAAATCAAATGATAAGATAACCAATTTGCCTTGGAATACGAAATAAATAAATGAAATTAAAAAAACCAGTTACATATCATTAATAATTTATGTCGTTATTTGAAATTTAATAAAGTTAAGTTAATTAAGTGAGCAAAAATAACCATTTTTTTTTTTTACTTTTTAAGGCGGCGGCGCTGATGGTGGATTCGGTGGTATGTTAATGTATATTATAAATCAAAATAAAAAAAATGTATATTATAAATGTTTTGTAACTAATAAAAACAATAATAAATATATTGTTTATAGTTATTTAAAATTATTTAAAGTTATTCCAATAATACAGTATTTGCCTTTATTATCAGGACAATTAGGATTTAGTATTTCAGGTTTGTATCTTAGTGTACCAAAAGAGAATGTGAGCTTTTAAAATGTAAATATATCTGTTACTACCAATCCAAACGCATCTTCCCTGCTTATTACCTGTTCATTCTGATATGTAAGCTATATTATTGTTAAAGTTTTTTGCGTGGAAGTAGAACATTAAAGATTCAATAGTAAACTTTCACATTTTTATTGTCATTTAAAATTATTTATGTTTCTTTAATTTTAGGAGGATTCCAAGCTGGAGGAGGTGTCGGTGGTGGAGGTATGCATTAATTTTCATATTTTTATAATTCAAAGTAAAAATCGCGTAAATCAAAGATCTTATTATGATATTTACTATTTGCATTATTTTCTATATTCCGTTATTGTTTTCGCAAAAAAACAAATATTTAACATATTTTAAGAACAGCATGAGGCTTTTTATATTTATTTCTTTCAGCTGGTGGTGGAGGTGATGGAGAAGCAGGAGCAAACGGTGGGTTATTATTTAGTAAAAATAAATAAAATAAAATCAGCGCCACACAGAATCACACACTTTCCACCAAATTTTTCGAGATATTGCGTGATGAGTGGAGGATCTCAACGCCGGGCTTTTGCCTTGGTGCCAGAGTGAAGAAATGAAAATATTAAGAAATAATTTTTCATTCTCTTGAGTGAGGATCGAACCCACAACCGTCGCATTTCAGTCACACCCTTGTGCTACTGGGCCATGACGGCCTCGTTATTATTATTTAATAATACTATTTTGATTACACTGTCACAGACTCATTTTTAAGGCTTAAATTTCCTAATTTTTAAGACAATTGCCTAACAGTGAGAAAGTATCTGACTTATCTGCAATAGTTCTAATTTGAATCTCTATTCAGGGGAATGTTGATATTAAATCTATTTCTATTTATTTTTTTCTGGCTATGGTAAATGAAACAATGTACAGTCATAGATGGTTTCCCAACCTCCCCCACAGTCAATATCTAAAATCAACAAAAACTGGAGAATGAAGTGAGTTAAGTTTTCTTTGACTGCTCTGCTAGATACGAAACCATGTGAAACTGTTGTTATATTTGTATTATTACAGTAAAGTCAAAGAGCAATGTTCCCTCTGAAGTTATGTTTACTGATCTTTTGCACATTATTCACTAAAATAAATCAAAAGAAAAAATATCCTAAAATCAAATTGGTGCAGCCATCTACAGTAAAACATCAAGCTCACAACTAGTCCACCATATTGTAAATACATTTTGTTTTATAAACACAGGAGGAGCTGGATTTGGCTTTGGTGCCAATGGAGGAGCAGGAGCAGGAGGTGGTTCATAGAAACAAAAATGTTTGTTATCCTTTATATATCTCTTTAGAATAAAAAAATAGGAAGGCTTATTAAGGACATTTAATAAATACATTGTACGATAAGCTATCAATTGGTAATGATGGAGGATGTTTACATTAGAACAATTTTTCACAAAATCAAAAACAAGTTTAGAAACAGTAAAAAAATATTTTCTAAAAACTGAAGAAAAAAGCATTTTGTAGAAAAACATACTTAAAAGTTTACCATAGAGTTAATTAATATATAAATATTGTTTCAGGTCAAAAATCTAAAGAAAACGTTGATGCATCAGTAAAAGCATGTTTTAGTTAAATAAATAGCTTAAATTTATTTTGTGTTTTATTTTTTAGAGTTTATTTACAATTATAAATTAATAAAAACATAACACATATTGGGAAGTACTCCCATGTATAACACATAGGGGAAGTACTTGTTACGGTTGTGGGTTGAATTCTCACTAGAGAAAATAAATTATTTTCATTTTCTTGCTTTGGTAACAAGATAGAGTGTGGCATTTTATTCCACTACTCAACACATGATAGCTCAAAAATTGGATGAAAAATAGGGAACAGAGTGTTTTAAGGAATCTTATGTAACTTCCTTCTGGTTCCCCTGCTGTAGCATAAAGCTAAAATATATATATATACTCACGATCATTATTCTTGGTCTTGTACACTGCCTCTTCAAACTGGGCATTTGTGAGACATTTTAAAACCTTTAAAAAATATGGTAGAAGTTTATCTTGGTGTTGGAGACCACTTTGTAAGAAGTATATGCCTAGTGCAATGCTTGCTTCTTGACTTCGAGGGTTCACCACAAATGAAGTGCTGGCTTGAGGACACAGCATAAATAATGTGTTCACCTAGAATGTATTATATGATGTTATTAATAAAATTATGTGATTGTGACCATTGGTCCAGGGGAAGAATGTCACTGACTGTAAAAAAAATGCAATTGATAAGCAGAGCACAGGTTTTTTAATACTAAAACTTCTCAATTCTTTTATTGCAAAATAAAATTAGAAGCTAAAAAAATATAAAGTGAAAAGATAGGATGCTCAAGAAAAATATAATGAAACTAAGTCATATAAAACTTATAAAACTTTTGTAAGTATTGGGTAAGATGTAGGTAAAGTAATTAATAACGAAAAGTAACCCTTGTTTTTAGTAAACAAACAAAGAAACAAGTACTAGATTTCGTTATTTATTAAGTATTTTTTTATAAATAAAAGCAATAGTACATCAACATCTATTCACTAAAGAAAATGAAACAAAATGTCCTTTATAAAGAATGTATAGTTTTTTAATATATTTGAATTCTACAAATTTTTTTTTTATGTAATATGACATGAAATGGAGAGTGGTAGTAAAAGTGACCCTGAACATAAGGGCATGGATAACAGGGCTTATGTCATTTGATGAGGTCATGTTCAATAAACTCGAAAGATTGAATTATTTATATTAAATTAAGGAACAGAAAGTGTACAATTAAGGCCAATTTAGGAGGTCGACACTGTTTCGCAATGAACAAATGCCAACAAATAATAAACAAGATTACAAATCAATGTTTTCTAACTTACTTTTTCCCATGGTGTAGGATTTAAGCAAGACAGACATCGTGCTAAGTGTTGGACTGTCTGCTTGAAAAATTCGATTTCATCCATTTTGCTTATTTTCTTTCGAAATAAAACATTTTCTAATTAAGAAATAAGCAAAACATTCGATCGACCGATCACCATTCACAATCTGTCTTGTCACTTGTCAATTTGTCAGAGGATTGCTGCGAGTTGCCAATACGTTTGTTATTATATTTGTTTCAGAAAATTGTTGCCATTATATAAAATTCTGTCGGACATCTGTCGGAATCGGACTATCGACAAATAACTAATAACAAATTTATATTAAACTACAGTACCGTTAGGTAGGTATGTAATACTCTTACTTTTTATAGAAATAAGTGATTACAGAAGAAACTGAGCTGCGAGGCCAATCGTGGCGCAAAGAGACAAGCGTGCGCCTGCGAAAGCAATAGGTTGTATGTTCGATTCCCAATCCAGGAAATAAAATATTTAATATTTTCATTACCTCGTTCTAGTAAAGTAACGAGGCAAAGCGTGACATTGTGTTTCACCACATAATACGCAAATTGCAAGTCTTCCAGCGTTCGCCGAAAAGTGTGGAACGGAAGTGTCTTAACAGTTCAAAGTTTACATCAGAATAAATTCAAAAAATAAAACCAATACGAAGGTAACTTTTTTATTAGACATACACAATAGGTGATTTAAACTAATCGATTATTTATAGTGCACACAAAAATAAAATGTCTTCTACTTGCTTAAGTTCAGAAAAAATTCTGATATTCCCTGAGAGCAAAGATATNAAGAGACAAGCGTGCGCCTGCGAAAGCAATAGGTTGTATGTTCGATTCCCAATCCAGGAAATAAAATATTTAATATTTTCATTACCTCGTTCTAGTAAAGTAACGAGGCAAAGCGTGACATTGTGTTTCACCACATAATACGCAAATTGCAAGTCTTCCAGCGTTCGCCGAAAAGTGTGGAACGGAAGTGTCTTAACAGTTCAAAGTTTACATCAGAATAAATTCAAAAAATAAAACCAATACGAAGGTAACTTTTTTATTAGACATACACAATAGGTGATTTAAACTAATCGATTATTTATAGTCCACACAAAAATAAAATGTCTTCTACTTGCTCAAGTTCAGGAAACAATTCTGATATTCCCTGAGAGCAAAGATATTATATATATTACTTTTTTCTTTTGTTTCCTCTTGAAAAAAATATTTTATGGCAGTTCTCCGAAACGTACAAATTTCAATTTTCCTATGTTTACTCATTAATAATATATTTTTTTAAAAAGATGAATATCATATTAAATACTAAATAATAAACAAGTAGTCTAGACAAATTTAACGATTTAGTGTATACAAAAATATATTTTAAGAAAAAGCCTTCTAAAAATTTAATATTTTATGTGGAGATTTGGTGGATTTTTAGCTAATTTCTTTTCAAAAATATCCCTAATTAAACTATATTCAATTTTTTTGCTACTTTCGTTGAAATAAGTATATGCTTAAAGTTCTTAATAATAAAACGTAAACGTAAACTTATAAATTAGGTGTAGCTACACAAACATCGATCGCAAAAAAGTTTTTAAAAATAAGGTCATAAATCGCTTGAGCTTTTGTTTTAAATATTGCCACGAAAAGGCGCTATCTAACGTACTTCTTATTTTGGGTTATAATAATGTTAGCATGCAGAGCTTTAATTTCCGACGGTGCAGGCCGCCATGGAAACTTTAACAAATCAGAAATAAGTCTTAAATTGCATTCTCCTAATTTTAGCCCATCAATCGTCATTGATATTTTTATTTACTACTTTTAGATTAAAATATTTCGGCAATCGTTAATACACAGGAAAGTGTCAGTGCTCCTTTTCCGGGAACAGCATATAGGGTAAAATATTTTACACCCATATCTAAAAAAAATTATCAAGATTCCTCATCAGTTTAGACGTAGGACTTTTTTTCATTTCAAGATGTTTATCCATACCTGTATTTCCTATGACGCAGTTACGCATAGATACTAATAACGTAAACACATGCTACTACAAAATACTACTAAAGGTAAGGAACTTTGAACTTTGCCGCTAATACCTTCGAGTCGATTTCAACAAAATCTTTTTTTTGAACAAAATCTGTAATAATCTTCATGTACTTAGAATGAGTTTTTGATAACGTTTCAAAAAACGTATTTTATGTAAAAACATAATTGATTGCGACGTCATTGCTAGTAAAATGGTAAAAGATGGCAACAACGCTGGTTAAATGATAAAGACAATGATTATTAGCTTTTAGAGTAGATGAATGGGTCTGATTTCAGGCTGTAGTCCTTAATCTTAGACATATTTCTAATAGGTTAACTCAAGGATGGGTCGTGTGATGATTTTTTTATGTTTAAACCAGCTATGTTCGTGAATTTTTCTCGGATTCTATTCTTTTGAATCTTCTTGCTATATAACTTCCATGGCATTCTGTTTCAGTGTAATGGAAACGTTATAAATGCTATTACTGTTTTTCCCATATAGAACAGTGCAAAAATAAGCTACTTCAACTTATATAAGTATAAAAAGACATCTAAAATTAAACGATTTCTATTAATATTCTTAAGTTGTTTTTATTTCTTTTTCACTATTCTTATTTTTTTACATCTCACTTTATCCCTAGTGGGGTAGTCAGAGAGAACGGTATCTGTATGTTTTGCTTTATCCACTGTCACCACTCGTCAATCTCTTTATATATGCCATGCGGGGGTTTCTTATGTTTTTTTGTGACCTTCCTCCTGTATATTTATATACATATGTTCTCCCTAGCGAGGGTTTGTGATTTATAAGACCTGATGTTATAGTTAGACTTATCCGCTCTTTACCTATACGCAGCTGACTTTGATACATGTCCATTCTTGACATCAGAGATATCCATACCGATGCTTCTCCTTTTTTTAAAAATGTATATTAAACCACAGTTACTATCTAGTTTTTATAGGTCTACACACTGCAGAGGAAAATTACGTCTCACTGGTCTTAAGAATTCGATTTACTTTCATGTTAGACTTAAATATAGTTTGAATGGAAGTTTTCCTTAAAATGTTGCCAATACTGTCTGTAACCCCCTTTACATATGGTAGAAATCCCAGTAGTCTTTCTACTGGGGGTCTTCTGATAACGCTGGAGGGAAGCAGGCATTTTGTTCTGCTAAAGGGCATTTTTCACCTAACAAAGCTCGTCCCTTAGGTGTTCAAGGTCGCAGACTTGGTGGGCTCTTTGAAATAAAGATTTGCCAATGGTAGAAAAATGTGTAGTATGGTAGTATGATTCACTATCGACGTATGTGAGTATGGTTTATTTGTTAACTAACTTAAGATCTTTCAGCCCACAAGCAAAATGGTAAGAATCTTTGGCATATTAAGCCAGTTTATACATCGACGTACCGATTTGGCTAACTATTGAAGATACAGTCAGTTTAGTATTATTGTGTGTTTACGGCAACCCATACAATTTAGGATATTTTACATAGCTAGTACAGAGGGGTTTAATGTTGCATATTTTACGTTTCTTTCATTCTTCTTCTGCAACAGCCTACTTTTCGCTGCCGTATATCAGCGTCGGTCGTCAGCATTGCACAGTGTACCCAAACGTGGAACTATTCTGTTATTTCACGGTCCCATCAATGCTTCTAAGGCACCGTTAATTCTGTTACCGGCAGCAATACGCCTGTGCGTCTTTTCTTTATTTCTTTCAAATGTAAGAAAAGGTTCTGGTCCTTCTTTGAGAGAGGACTTTCCTTGAGAAAGAATTTTTCCTACGCATGCCACTTTGTGTCACTTCATGCTGCCAAGTTGACATGGCGCAACTTTATTTAATACGTGAGACGTGTCTTTTCCTTCTCGCATACAGGCTGAGCGATCTCTATAAACAGATTTTACAACAAGGAAAGTCCCGCAAAATATCTTACACTCCTGTCAAACATCTTTTCGTATTTCAAATGCTCAAAAAACTTCTTGGCTTAGGACCAAATCCTATCAGGTCTACAGCCTTCTTGGACCTGCCATAGCAGCCTTTCGAATCTCTTCTTCATTCTTCTTGTTGAAATTTTAGCCACCACCACAACAACCACCACTTGATCCGAGGCCTACATTTCTCGGCTACTTTCTTCTTCGAAGTGAAGTTAAAGTCCATGACAAGAAGACGATGTTAGGCCGTTAGGCTTCCGCCTGGAATGACCTTACAGTTAGTTACCCTGCCCATATGACACCGTCTGGTCAATAAGTAGTCTATTTGAGTTGAGTACGTCTCGTGAGTACATCTGCGTGTTCCCTGCATCGTCCGATTAGAGAGCCAATATTCCACGTTGCAAAGCGGAGTTTCCGTCTGGGTACTAGCGTCTTTAGCCGTGCCCGTACTTGACACGGTAGCCCTTGCCCACTTATCGCAGGTGTAGGGCGATGTGCCTGCGCGTCGTTTTGCGGCGACGCCCTAGCCGTACCCAGTTTCATATGCGAACTTTTCATTGTAGCGGCGGATGGCGGTTTTTATATGGAGCGACTGCCATCTGACCTCCAAAACCCTTTTGTGGGGAGAAACCGGGGGAGAGGAATAGGACAGATAGAAAAGGGG
>JAAIXJ010000457.1:139201-212137 GCA_013403705.1 Heliconius hermathena | reverse complement strand
GCAAAAATGCAGTTGTCTTCATGTTCTTTGCTGCCGTCGTAATGTATTGTCTAATACTAGTGAATTAGCTAGTAAGCTTACTCTCATACGCTCTAAGCGACTAACTATTACAGGTCTATAGGAATGTTTTTTCTTAGCTACATTTTTTTCTTACAATAAAATTCTACCAGCTGACCGGAGTAGTCAGAATCCAATTTTTTTTAATAATAATTTTAACTAAGCACTACAGTGGTCCGTACTTTTTTTTTACTTTCTCATTATTATCAACTAATCATCAATTTTATATTTATCTGCTGCTTAAATAAGGCTTATAACTAGAGATAATTATCTAAATATTTAATTCCTAAGAAAGTCCAGGTATTTTTAGATTGCCTTTTTTTTTGTAAATATTTCACTTATTATCTATTAACTTAATATCTATTACAATTTTACAATTTATATATTCTAAGTGCCTATCGGATGATGGATTCAGGATGTGGAGGATATAACCGAAGTGGTCATAACCTCTACTAAAGAGGATAAGACCACTTCATTTCTATCTTTAATGGCCATTTTTAAATTGTATTCCACAATGCCTTTCGTCGTTGCTATTGTTGCACTGCGGATCAGCCTTTTGACTGCATCGCCTTCGCTACCGCTGTAGTAGTAGCAGCTGTAAGTGTGTCGCGTTATTGCGATGACTGCGTACAGGACGCTATCGCATGATAGCGTCCTGTAATTTTGCCGATTTCATGTTCACTACTACTACCATCACGTTCGTCAGACCCTGAGCATCGTGAATCGTTAACACCTTTGAACCTGTACTCACTCCATATCCTTGTTGAATCATGGAGTCTTTCTCCTCTTGTGTAAAAGTGAGGTAGAAGGTGTTTTTTTGGGTCTTTTGGTAACGGCTGATGCCTAGCGTTTGGGATGGACTGTGGTAAAGCATATTAAAGAGATTCTTCCGGTCAATATAGGGAAGTTGATTTACATCTCCGATCAATAGTAATTCTTCTGCACAGGAGATTCTAGCAGCCGTCACTATTGCTCCAAAATGTTTCATCAGGGCTTCGTCTACCATAAGGCGCTTGCACCTTTCTGATTTTCTGACCCCGTTAACCAATGTTGAAGCGATAGTACGAACCTTACTTTTTACTAAGTTCCCTATATTTACCGACAGCTTCTCCCGGAGTTCTTTGGCTGCCTCTGTGGTAGTGGTGACGATAGTGTCTTTATTCAAGTCAAAGTGTTTTAGAATCCAAGTTGTTTTACCGCATCCGGAGACCCCATTGACCCACTGCATCCCAGGTACCTCCCATTCCGCTGATGATGTGGGTTCTAGAGTGTTGTCGAAGTTTCTGGCCATCTCTAGCATTTTATCCTTCAGCATCACTTTCGTGCACTTGGCGACGACTACAATGGGATTGTTATCAGTTAAGTTGAATTTGAGGTTGCCTGTTTGTCTGGTTTCCTCTTCATCCAACTCCACAAAGCCAACTGCAGCATTATACGCCGCCATGTAACTGCCGTTCATGTTGCCTGTAATGGTTTGAGCGGTATCGTTGTTATATATGGCGGCTTCTGCCTCCTTGAGCCTGCAGGATCGAGTATTCTCCCTGAAAGGCAAGCATTATTTCCTTGCAAGTTCTGAGCTTTACTTCTTTAGTAGCTTTAAGGACTGCGAGGAATTCAAGGAAAGCATTCTTGTAATGGTATTTGTGTCCCATGATCGGCACCAGATTGGGTGTTTTTACTTGATCCATAGCCGCTCTTGTTAACTTTGGCCATGTTTTTACAGCGGTAGTCTTTGCAGAGTCCTTTATGATTTTATCTATGGCCATCACCTGGGTTTCATGTATTGAAGGTTTCCTCCTACCTAATAGATTTTCAACGGCAGTCATAAAGGCGCTGCATGCACCTCTTGCAGCAGTGTGTTTCGGTTTGTTTTCTGCACGTTTTGCCTGTTCCTCTGCTGTCTTACGTTGGTAGAGTTATGAGCCGCTTTCGATGGTCACAAGGGTAGATGTAGGGTAGAGGGTGGGTTTACTTTCTGGGTGCCCAAGTGATTGAGTTTTAGGTAACTGAGATCTTCACCTCTGTCCTCATACGCTATCACCTTATGTTGTTCTGAGGCTTTTATGCATCCCAGTCGGTCTGCCACTTCTCCTTTATTATAGTCAACGACCACAGCGTCTACGCTTATCACACGAGCTCCCTGTCCTGTCATTTTACTTATTAATGTAAGCAGTTCCTGTGAACGTTCGAAGGGCGTCCGTTCCCCCCAATCGAGCAGTATGACCAATTTGTTCTTTGATCTCACTACTCGACAGTTTATGCCTCCAGTCGTCCTTGTCGGTAGCACTTCGTATATTTTTCGTCTTACTGCCGTTCTTTTAGTGCTCCCGTTCAATAAACAAACTAGACCACGTTAAATTGCAATAAATTTATTATTTCTAGATCTGCAAAAGCTTATGCCTAACCTTTCAGTACTGTCATCCATAAAAAGAGCTACTCCCTTAGTTCGTAATGTCGGTGTACCCATTTCGGCTTGTTGCAATAACTGGATCATTGTAGTATATTGTGTATGTTTTAATGTATGTGACGTTTTTGTGAGATGCGGGTGAGTTTTGGAGCTTACTTTTGCAGTATTTGTAAGTGGTGCGTATAGAGTACGTGAGTCTCTTTGTCCCAAAGAGCTATTGCATGCAATACGAAAAGCCCTTTCAGCGTAACCGAGGAGCGCTTGCCAGGAGTTTGGATCTGCCATGTTATTTGGAAGATCGACCTCAGTTAGGTCTCTATCGATTGCCATTTCAGGTTCGAAGCGGGCAGCAGCATATCTGGGGCACTCCAATAATATGTGCCATACCGACTCTATTGTATTCTCATTGCATTCACAGCTTGATGAATCTTTCAACTTGAATCTGTGCAGGTACTCTGCTGTACCTCCATGACCCGTCAACATTTGCACCTGTAAAGGAGTAAATCCTGTCGTCCTTACTAGGCTACTTCTACATCTGGCAGGATTTTTTTGGTAACTGCCCCCGTCTGGGATGATTCATATCTGTCCTGCCATATGCCAACGGACTCTTCCCTGATCGATCTTTTAACATATGAAAGGGGATTTTCTCATAGTCGCAGATAGTACTTGTGAGTGCCGCGCTTTTTGCCAGTTCATCGGCACGTTCATTCCTTCATTGGCAGAATCCAATTCATTAATAACACTTTTATAATGTGGAATAATGTCACTAAATATGTTATCTAAACAAGGAGCAGTCGTAGGGGTTATCCTAGTTGGCTCCATGAATAAATTAAGCAAATTATGTGACTTAAAAAAACTTAATAAATTAATTGTAGAACTTGAAGTATCCAGAATATTAACATTAAAGTCACCACATACTTACTAACAAAGGCTTACCCGATTTGGTAAGTTTGCTTAAGACCTCATCCATTACTTCTCAAAATAGTTTAATATTAGCGGAGGGAGGTTTGTATACGCATATAACAATGAATTGCTCTAGTTGAACACATGCTAATTCGATAGAACATTCTACAGAAAGAGACACAATATCTTTCCGTTCCTTGAACTTAAGGTTACTTAATATAATAAGCGAGCCTCTATGTATTGTATTGGATGTTGTCTGCAGAATGAGCTTCCTACCCGGTGGTTTCTGAAATTAAACATGAGCTGGTTCCCCTTTAACCAATGTTCAGTAACACACATAATACTAATTTCTTCATAGTTCATGAATAATTCCAGCTCTAGCTGCTTGCCCTCCGTCAAAAAATAGATATTTCGATGAACTAATCTCATAGATTTAATATTTTTATTAGTATTTTTGTATGGGTGTTGTGATAGTGTGCGGCATGTCATTATTGTAATTTAATTTCAATGCTAATTGGATCAATGGCGTGTTTGATAATAAATTAGAGCTAGAGGTTGCTACCTCTGTTGTCCCCGAAATTAATTTAAATGTTAAGAAATGTCTACTGAGTGTAGATTATTAGACATACTGTCAGAATAATTAAATGTCTGCAAATTGATTGGCATGTCAGTCTGTTCAATATGAGTAGGTGATATTATAGCCAAGTTCTTCGCTGATATGTCAATAAAAAAAGATAGCACAGAAGCTACCTGTCTCTTAAACCTATGAGTAAGGTAATATTTACCTTGAATCAAAAATAAAGATTTACCACCTATATTGTTAGTGTCCATTAAATGCAGTCTCTCATTATATGCACATATTGTGTGAAGTGTCGAGTCCGCTTCCGTCAGGGTTTTACAATAATTGCTGCAATGCATTGGCATAAACGCTCGAATCTTTTCATTGACTTAGAAGCTTAGTTTTTCTGTGCTCTAAAGTGCCGTAAACTTGGATATTTGATATAAGTTTCAGCTTTAATAACACGGCGCGATTTTAATATAAATGATTTTGACAGACGGACATATACAGGGTGGAAGAGTCAGCGCTCCTTTTACGGGAACAGCTTATAGAGTAAAATATTTTAAAGCCATACCTAAACAAATTAATCAAGATACCTCAACAGTTTAGACGTAGGCTTTTTTTTCATTTCACGATGTTTATCCATACCTGTATTTCGCGTGACGCAGTTACGTACAGATACCAATAATGTAAACACATACTATAATACTACAAAAATACTACTAAAGGTTAAACAACTTTGAACTTTGCCGCCAAAACCTACGACTCGATTTCGCAATGAGGCGTATGCGGCGGTTTCCCTTTGATAGGTTTGTCTGCATGCGTCGTTCTCGATAAAAGGCGTTTTATATTACAACGATAATTTTATTATTTATTTTGTTTTGGGAAAAAAATAATAATTGTATTAAAACTGTGGTTACATTTAAAGTGGTGCTGACAAAAACACTGTATATATACAGACAACAAAGTGAACCTATAGGGCTTCCACTTTTTCCTTTTGAGATATGAAACTCTAAAGAAAAAGGCTGATTATAAAACTTGGATTTCCAATTTCCTCATTTCGGAGACATTACGTGGTAGGTCACTAAGGTTAAAATAAAATAAATAAACGTGTAAATTTCTTTTCTATTATTTATTTTGTTTGATTTTTTCATTAATAAGATTATATTACAATATAATAATTAATGATAATAATTATTAAAACTAGAAGTCGATTGTGTTATTTAAATATATAACAAAAAAAAAAAAAAGAAAACAAGTGCTGGAGACGTCGCGAGCGCGCGCCTCTCACTTTGTCGCACCTCTCGCGTGACGTTCAAACCAGCGATGTTCCATGACTATACATACATAATGGTAAAATATAAAAAATAATAGTTACAATGTACATAATACGTGAACACTATCTACTAGTTTGGTACTTACATAGTATTTATTTTACGTCACTCGCGACATAAATGATTAATAAACATTCTTAGTCCAACTAGCAAGTGGTGGGAGGTTGGAAGAGGACCGATGCACCTACACTCTACGCTTGTACCTCTCGCCGATGCAGCCATTCATTTTGTACGATTATATTGAAGTTTTAATCCATTATATTGGCGTTTTAATCAATTATATTGATGTTTTAATCGATTATATTGATGTTTTAATCGATTATATTGAAGTATTAATCGATTATATTGACGTTTTAATCGATTATATTGACGTTTTAATCGATTATATTGACGATTTTAATCGATTAAATTATCACTAGTCGGGATATTTAGATTTTAGGCTAACAAATGTGACCGCGTGGCTTGTCCAGAGGCACTGTGACAATGATAAAATGCTACTCGCCTAACATGCCTAGCTTTAAGTACCAATCGTCTAACGCACTCGAGCAAAATTACAGCTTACATTTCAATTCCTTAGTGCTTCGCTCCCAGAGATATTGCTACGAATTTGCCTTTGTAGTGTACAACGGTGGCGTTACAGATACTAAATATATAAATGCTTCCGCGTATAAAACAGTGTTTATATATTACTAAACTATATAAATATATATATAAAAAAATATCACTGGACTTAAACAGCTAACGAAGTCGACCAATAAGTATATAATATAACACCTGCATGAAATTTCGTTGCGATTAATTTGTAGAATTTACATTTATATATTTCGACGGTCACTGGGCAAAGTATGAAAAGTGGAAAATTGTTTTGAACTACTATAATAACATGGGTAGTTTACGATTATATGTTTCGATTATAAATAACAAAATTTATTTGAAATTTTGAAATAAAAAACATTAAAACTACACTTTTTACTAGTTCAAAAGAGTAATAAAAACATCCCTGATTTTTCACTTTCGATACTTTACCTACGTACCATCGATTTGTCTGTCATTTTGTTTGTACAAAAACATTTAAATTAACACACATATACATACACGTTCCAGAGAAAATATTATAATGAATACATAATTTAATAAATAATATAATTTTCTACTAAAATATTTTTTTACCACCGCTGCACTATCACGCGTGGGCTTTCTTTATAAAACAGTACGGAGACCAGGTGACAAGTCTAGGTTAGGCTGTCTATAAATTATTGTCATTAATTTTGGTCAGCTCGGGAAGAGGGTCGAGTATAGCCTCGTACACATGGGTAGGTACAAGAGATGTTACACATCGAACAAACGGAAACTCACAAAGAATACATATATATAAAAAAAATAATCAAACATTGTGTACAGACGTTATTGTCAAAAATATTAAAATATACCTAATATTTTATATTAATTTTCATTGACATAATTATGGAATATTGAAATATCTAAATTATAATCCACTCAGGGATACGATAAACATCGAGATAGAGATCATATCTCGTGATCGCTTTACAAAAATATCATGAGAAATAAAAAGAGTACAAATAATAATAATAATAATTAACTAAATTTGGATATTTATGACTAAAATCCTCGTTAAATTAAATAATAATATGTATTCGCCTATACATATATGACTGGTAGGTAAGCTTAGTCGAAAATACAATAATGTATTAAGAACACTAATTTAAAGAAAGAAAAAAATAGCACTGTTTACCGCACACGCACGCGCCTCACAGAAGTAACAAACAAACAAGCGAGTACTATATATAGTATAGTATAGCATAGTAGTGGACTATGTACAGGCCGCCGACGCCGCACCGCCACCGTAAGGCAAATCTCGTACTTTGCTTCATACATTATAAATATTCATATATATAATATTTTATTATATTTACAAATTATAAATGGCAGTCAGTTATACGACATACAACAGCACCTGCTCTTTTCGTACAATAAAGCGTGTCACTTATAAAATTTAAAAAATATATTTATCGCAATCGATAGATACCGTCATACCGCTTCAGGAACGATCTGATTGGATAACCTGTTTTTCTAGTTCAGATCGAACCCGATTTAATATTGTATTATATAAAAAAAAATTAACATAGTCATATATGTAAAAAATAACGCCTAAATTATAAACTAATGATATGAATATAATAATTTTGACTATCTAATATTATAAATAATAATATATCTCTGATCGATAGTCGCCAGCGTGTGGGGGCGCGCGGTCGGCGGCTCACTCTCCGTGGGGAAACTAAGCTCAATTCCCGATTACACTACAGAGTTTATCTTAGATTTATACCATTCCACGTTTTTATTAATACTATGTTTTTTTTTCTATTTAGGAATTTTTCAATCTTGAATTATCTGTTAAGAATGGATCAAGATGGAAAAAGAAATAGCTAAAATCACTATAGAAACTTACGATAGACTACATATTATACAAGAGTAGATCGAAAGTGCTAGTATCATAGTTTAAATCATGCCTACTACTGGACTCCGCTCTGCCTTTATATGGAGTATGCACAGTATAAGATGGACGGCCTAACTTTGTGAATTGAGAGTTCGGTGAATGTTCGACTTATCATTGTCCCATATGCAAAATCTACAAAACAATCGATCACAATTAGGCTGCAAAAAATATATTATAAAAGAATTGGTTAATTTTAAAATCTAATACATAAACAACTAAAACGATAGTGTAGCATGTAGATACTTGACACACAAACTTACACTGTGCAAAAATGTTTAGTTAAAAAAAAGAACTAATATTTTTACAAGAAACTGTGTGTGAAATTTTCGATTTAGCTGTGTCACAATCGTAAAACGGATCGACGTCGGTACAATTTAGTAACATACAGTGCAAAAGTTGTTGTTAATATAAATAAACAGAGCGAAGTTAGTTTTAGTAAAACTCTAATAAAAGCGTCTCATGCTCACTCCACTGTTACATTGAACCATCCTCTCGGCAATCGCGAACAACTTATCATATTATCCTATAAATATCATTTACACCTGCAACTGCATCTTTGACACTAAAGCAGTTATATAAGCAATAATATACATAGATTTATATTTTAAATTAAAATATTTGTCTTGGATCCTTCAATCGATTGACAAAACTCAATTTTTATAACGTTTAATAAAAAAAAAATAAACCTATGGCCACAGTGTATTAAAATGTGACTTGTCATATACATAAACTGATAAAAATATATTTAAAATTGTCCATTTTCCATATTTCTTTAGAGAAAAATGAAAAAAGTTTAATAAAGAAAATATTCCAATACCAACAAATGTTGAATAATTTATTTGATTTAATTATTGTATGTCATACATTTAATAATATATTATTTAATGTAACAAATTAAATATCTATCTTAGTGTCAGAAACACCATTGCGTTCATTTATAAAATAAATTTGGAGTGCTACAAACTTAATATTTTATATAGGAAACGCCCTCCCGGTTCCCATTTATTTGCTAAATCAAATACTGTCGTATTTATGGAAGACTTAACGAAAATACAATATAACAAAAGATATATTTTTTTAAAAATAATAGTATAAATAAGCAATAACTAGACTGTATTGCTGTTATCACGAGATTTATTTACAAATAACACACAAACTCATGTTATCAGTAACGCCTTTAGGGGCCATCCCTACATCACGCAAAGGAAATGGGGAGAAAGTCGACGAACTGTGAAATTTGTGGCATATGGTGAGAGGACATCTGAATTCCACATCATTTTTCATATATAATGTACACAATATATTTCTGCTAATTGCAGTTTTAATTTAATAATTTCTAGATGTAAAATAGTTGAATATGTGACGTTATACAAGATCAGCGGCGGTCTTAGATTTTAGCTATGATAAGTAAAAAAAAATCCTATGACGTAAATGTTGGATGGCCCTTAGTACGACGGAGAGAGTAAACTCTAATGATTAGTTCCTGAATGAAATGTCAAAGCAATAACGGGAGGGCTTTACAGTCTCAGTAATAAATGAAAAGGGGTGAAATGAGGCGCTGCCGCTAGAAGTGATATTTATTTTGAATGGAATATCTTTATATATATATATATATCTAGAGCAGGGGCTAGGGAAATCAACGATTAGATATCGCTTGTGTATTATTGTGCATTTTTGTTTATTATTAATAATTATTATAATACAAAACAATAGATATATCAAAGATACTTTTAGATTTTGACGACAGATAAAATATACTTTATTTGGCAATTTATACAATATGTTACTTAGAAATTGCTATAGTGACATACCTATTTATTTATTCTAATATTCTAATTATTTTTTTTTTAAACAGGTTAGACAGCAGTCATCCATTTCGCAATTAACACAGGCACTGCCTAAAATTATTACATTAATTTTTTTCAAATATTTCGTTATATATTTCTAAAACAACTTTGCGCTAAACAAACAATGAGCGATATAGCTACAAAATTCAGAAATATCTACAGTTTCTAAGTAATTATTATCTCATTCTAACACAACTAACATGTAAAACATCGTGTACATTATGTACATGGGGTAAGTGAAGCAGACAAGATAATATATATTTTAATTTACAATTGCACTAAAAAATAAACATTTCTCATTCAACACATGAGCTGTGTACGAATACAAAAACACAGTAATCAGCATATTCAAAAATTCACTTCCATTAAAAACCATTCGAATATTCTTCCTAACAAATCTTATGGCTAAATATGTTATTTATTTTTTTTAAATAGTGTTGCGAACTCATGAGACACTTTTTTTTATATATAAGTGAGTTATATCTACGTACTATTGTCACTAGACACTAGTAGCGACAGCACTAACTGGGCAGCATGTTTGACATGAGATTGTTATTGTATGGGAGATGGGTTGTGATATACGAATGTGTTTTGGAATATCATTATACAAAACTGCAGTACATCTCTACAGTGTGGCCTAAATGAATTTAAGCAATCCAATATATATGATGACATGGCCATCTCTGCTATTCTGGTCATCTAACTACAGCTTTGTGATAAGTGTTGACAGGTGCGCTCCACAGAGTACAAATAAATAATTATTACATTTTCAACAAACAGGTTGTCAGAGTGTGCTTATTGTGTAACATTAAACAGTTAATTTATATATCTGGCAACACTACTAGCGTGTGATGATTTAGAGTGAGCCCGCTGGAAAACTGGCCGAGGAGTTGCTGTGAGCAAGCGACAACATGGAGCCCGATAGCGACTGCTCCTCCTCGCCGTAACCTTCTCGGCTTCCTTCTGCAATCGCCATTGCACTGTAATTATTATAAAAAAATAAAAATATTAGAAGCTAAAATGAATAGTTTATTTTGCAAGCATATTTTCAAATACATATTTTATAACCGAAATCTATTTTATAATTTCGTCCAAGTCTGAAGACTTTCAGTGTTTTATAAATGCTCAAAAGGATTCCTGTATTGTTTTGAAACTTGAATTAGAATATAATCTATCAAGTTAAGTCTTCTCACAATATGCCAATGGGTAAGACAAGTTCAAAGAGTAAATCATAAATATAAAGTGTCTTACACAATTGTATACAATACTGCTCTAATAGAATCATTTTAAAATTGGTTTCGGTTTCAACAGGAGCTGAGACAGTTGAGGAGCAATTGATGCGCATCTAAAAGAGCCTTTATAATATAGACTTGGATCACAAGCTTCATTCACTGCTCTAAGATCCTCATCCTGCTAAGACGACACCCATCCATGGAATGCCAAGTATATTTTATTTCATTTGTCAATAAGGTACAACACTAATATTCCGTACCTAAAGCCAAGTCGTGCGCTCTCGCTGTCGAAGTGTTCGAGCTCCCGCTCGTGGCGCTCGTGCAGCATCCGCGTGCGCTCGGCGCGCTCCGCTACGAACTGCGCGCACTCCGACTCCATCTGTTCAATTTTATAGAGTTACTTTCAAACAAAAGGAAAAGATTAAAAGTTTTTATTTTCTCTGTATTTAATGGCCACTTCTTATAACGTTATAATAATACGTAAATTATTTTCAGTCTCATTATATAGAGATTAAATCATATTTACAAACATGGAAACGTCGGAAATGTTAAAGTCCTAGGTTATTTTGTCCATATATTTGACTATATGTGATAGTCTTATTGCAAATCCATGAAAACATATTTTTATGAACTTATTTTGAACATTTTTAAAGTGTTATTCCACACTTAGGAAAGAAAAACACTTATTTAGAAAACGTATAAAAATTTCCAGGGCTTCCATGAGGTGCGGGTTAGAGTCCCGCTACGTTCAAATTTTTATACGTTTTCATAATAATAATAACACTGAAATTTAATTTCAAAAGAATTTAAAAAAGTACCTTCGCTTCCAAAAGCGCCCGCCGTACAGCAACACGCTCCTCCAGCTCACGCCGTTCCCTGTTGCGTTGCGCCTCGGCTTGCATCTTACTCTTGCTCTGGTACGCGGTTAGCATGTCCAGCTCGTGGACTAGTTGCATCTTGAGTTGTTGGCACTCCATCTATTATAATATTACGTAAATCAATCATATGGAACAAAATACAACAATATTCATCGTTTTTTTAAAACCAGTAAGCAGTATCCGCTAAAATAAATATTTGCTGAAACAAAATAAAAAAAAATGTTTACCATTTGACTCTCATCGAGCCGGACAGTTTGTTTCTGCAACATCTCACTGATACTCTGGTCATATTGCTCACCGAGGAGAACTAGTTTGCGACGTTTCTCATCTTTGAGCGATTTTATCACTTCCTTTTGTTGCTCCTAAAGAATAATATTCACTTTTATTCATGTTTTAGGATTTTTGAAAATTATAATTAACAAAATAAATGTAACAATATAACAAACATATATGGACAGCTATAATTCATTACATTACATGCACTTCCCACAGAGGGACAGCATCTAATTTGACTATGGTTATTAGTTCCCCACTCAAATATCATTTAAATTCGGTTTCTCATTTGTTGTTTCTGAAGATTAATATATAACTCAAAAAAATCTAATATATAATATATTCAAATGTTAAAATTAAGATGTTAATAACAATTCACACAGTTTTTATAAATAAGTAATGTTTAAGAGTTATTGATAAATACATTAAAAATATACCTTAGGAGTCATTTGTAAAATCTGCGTTTTGAGTGCTTTGTACTGACGCGTCTGTATCTTGCAGGTTTCACGGAATTGTTTGCGAATTTGCATTTCTTTTTGCTATGTAAAAAAATATTACACAATCATATTATGCTATATGGAATAGCTCAGATATAGATAATGAAAATTATGGAATTAAATATTTAAGTTTCTAATTGAAAATATATAAAAAATTGAAGTTACAATTATAGCACAGTTGGAAATAGCCTACAGTCGACACGCGATGGTTAGTAGTTCAACATCCATATGTGAGATTGCATGAGGTTGCATTAACAATTAACAATTTTTCAAACGACGTATCTTATAAATATAATTTTTTCATATAATTTGTGTCCATATTTTGAAGAGTTCATATTTTAAATGGTTCGAAAAATACAACCTAATAGAATGATGAAACTAGTAGATGATTGTACAGTTATTATACAGGATGGAACGGGCAGCACTCTTTTTATGGAAACAGAATATAGGATAAAATATTTCAAACCCATACCTTTGATTGTTTATGTGTGCGTGCGTCGATCTTGACAAATGGCGTTTTATTTAAAAATTTTATTATTGATTTTGTTTAAAAAAATCACTTTTTCATTCTTGAGGAAAAAATTTTTTTAATTGTATTAAGCTTTTATGGAAACTATGGTTTCATTTAAAGTGGTGCTGACACTTCCATCCTGTATATTGTGTAAACCAGCTAAAGTTCACCAATATATATATATATATATANATATATATATATATGTATATTATTCAGCATTTACCAAGCCAGCTAGTATAATTTACCTTTAAGCTCTTGGGTTGCTGTTTGAGCTGCAACGCGTGCTTCTTGCGCAGTTCGTGCTCAGCGCGCTGCATGTAATCGCGCTGGTTCGCCAACTCCGTTGCGTGCTGGTTGGCTAATTGCTCTTCCCTGTACATAATTAATTAACTGTAGTTGATGTGTTGAGGAAAAATAGAAGTCTACTCACTGTAGTCCAGGTATGTAGTATTGATTACATAGTACTCATAACTTTAAGAGTTTTATTTCATAAAATGACAAAATGTATGTAAAATGTAAAAATTCTTATCAGAGATTTCAAAACATTTTATCTATTTTTGTATAAATCAGCATCCATCATAATATGAAATGTTATGGTCTTGTAATCAAAGTGTCTACTCATCGAGGCAGCCTTTGTTCATATGTATTGAACTGGAATATATTACCAATATTTGCTTACAAGACCAACTGACGTCACAGTAGCAACATGGCGTCCGTCAAAACCGCACAAAAATTTGAAAATGTACATTTAAATGCATTTATATGGTTATTGATTATATAATAATGTATTCTTTTATTCTCAAGGCCTTAGGACTGAAGTGAGAAACTTTTCAAAAAGGAGTACATATTACCCCGTTTATGATTATAAAGTTTATAGGAACGATATATCATGGATATTATTATATGAAAAAAGTAATTTACTAAACATTTTACATTAGTAATGAAGAAGGTTATCAATAAAAATCAGTACCTTAACGAATGCACTCCTTTCTGTTGCCTGTATTCTAGATCTTGCGTTTTTTCATGGTGACGAAGAAGCATTGAATGCGCTTGCTCCAATTGCGTCTGTCGCTTATTTAACTCCTACAAGTAACAATATATTAAAAATAAATCACTATGTATTTCAAACAATATAAACAAAATTTCAAGTTAACAAATGAAGACATATAACTTATCTTTCTTTGTTAGCATTATTTATTTTACAATGGGACTAGGACAGGGGAAAATTGGAAAATTCATCTATGGTGCAATAAAAAATCTAAAAATATTTCATAGTACTGCTTATACATTACCAAAAAATTATCGATCACACCACATATTACTAGAACTAAACCAATATTGATGCCGTAGCACATCAGCTCAGCGCGGCGCCTAATTATAAACGCAACGATTAGCTTTATCCAATGTTTACTCTACCTCTCTAAGCAACTCCTGCTCCTTGTGATGAAGAGCGAGCATACGACGCCGTCGGAACCGTCGCAATTCGAGCTCGAGGTACTCGCGTTGGGAACGCACTAGCCGTGCTTCCTCGACCGCCTCCGCCTGCTTGAGGTTATCCTTTTGGGACCTGAGGACAGTATAATATTTTTTAATTGTTATTCACATATGAAAGGAATATGTTCAGAAATAATTTCTCTTGCCAAGTGATGAATATTAGCATTCATCTATAGTAAAAAGTAGTGAGAGGCCAGTCTTCGCGCAGGGGCACAAAGTGTGACTGTAAAACCGACTGGTTGTGGGTTCGATCCCCACTCCAGGAAATGAAATATTTACTTAAATTTATATTTCCATTACTTCGCTCTGGTGTCGAGGACAAGCGCGGCGTTGAGTTCTGCCACTCAACACGCAATGCCTCCAAAATTCGGCAGAAAGTGGCGAACAGAGTCTTAACACTAGGTTTCCTCTGCCTACCCTGCAGTGTGCGAGATACAGCGTGAAGCTGATTTATTTATTTATTATTTATCTTTAGTAAAAAAAGGTCTAGCTAGATCAAAATCAGAAAAGTACATTGACTTCATATTAATTTTTATCTAAATTACCGACACTACAATTTTTTTTTGTCTGTAACATCTATAGTAAGGGATTCAATGAGTTTACAATCCTTAACGCAAACTTTTATTTTCTCGATGTATATGTTGAAGATATCATCAACAAAATTTATATAAATATAATCTTTATGAAATTTAAACTGATGTATTAGTTATCTATCTCTCATAATATCTTTAATAGATTTAGATTATAGTATTAAAGATTATGCACAGTTCTAACACTCACTGTAATGTAGCATCCCTTTGCCGTTTAGGCGTGGCGTCGTCCATACTAAGTTCTTTTTTCCATCTTTCCTTGTTAGCCTTGTATTCGCGCTTGCGTTGTGTCTCGAACGCTTTTTTCTCTTGTTCTTGACGCGCTGTTATATCTTTTATGAGCTTCTTTTCGGCTGCTGCGTTTTGTTTTTGCTTTCTCTCTAATTCTTGTACGTGTTTAGTCTGAAATAGAAAAAAAACTTTATATTATACTTAATATTTTGAGTAGTCCATTTAATAATTTTTAAAATTTTCAGTAAAAACCTAACCTAAGCACAATAAAGTGTATGTGTGTGTGTGTGTGTGTGTGTTGTCTTCACTTTTCAGCAAAATCCAATGACACATTTTATTCGATTAAAATAATACAATTTCATAAGTGGATCGAAACCACAATCACAATGGAGTTTTTTTTTCGTGATCACTTAATTTCTATTTCCACAACCAACCTGCAGCCGCTCCAGTTCCCTACAAAGCTGCTGCAACAGCGAGTCGTACTCGCGGTCGAGCTGCGCCTTGTGCGCCTCCACGTCCGCCTTGCAGCGCTCCTCCAGCTTGAGGAGAGCGGCCTGGTGCTCGCGACGCATACGTTTGTAGCCAGACATTTGTTCGTGCATTTCCTGTAAACATTTGTGTGTAATATAGGGTTAGAGTGTACGACATTTTTTTTTTCAAACAAATATATTTTTTACATGAAGTAAAAAATATATGTGGATCTCGCATAAAGCAGGAAAAGCAGAGATTCTAGTGTATACATTTTTGGGACATTTCGTATTAAACGACGGAACGCCGCGTTAATCTCGTTACCAAACAGAGAAAATTAAAATATTTCCTTAGCCGCTGTGGGAAACATATTCGCAATAGACACATTTAGATTCATACACTTTTTATAGATATTTTTAAAACTAAACGTATTCCGTGTGGTTTGTCAGTGTCTTGAAGTTCCCATATTAAGAATTCAATTTCAAAAATATAAATTTGTAAATATATATACACTACAATTTGTAATGTATAAAAAATGTTAGAAAAACAATGATAACCACAAGACAAATGAATGAAGGAAAAAATTAAAAAAATACCTGATTGTGTTCTTTCTGTTGTTTGGTTACAATACTGGTGGTTCGTATCGTAGCAAAGTTGTTCGCACCGTGCTCTGATACCAGAGATATTGCGGCTGACACATTATTGCTAACGCCTGAAATAACAAACATATGGTAAAATGTCTTTTCTTTTTTTTTCTGCTACACAGCATAACGCTGCTATTAAAAATTACGTTCCTCATTAAGACCGCCCCCACTTTCCTCCAAATTCTTGAGACATTGTGTGTTGAGTCGCGACACTCAACGCCGCACGTTGTCCGTTCTCAGAGCGAAGAAATGCAAATATTAAACATTTCATTCCTCAAATGCAATATAAGACTATTCATTTCATTTCAATCTGGAATAATGACATTTTTGAATCTATGATATCTTCACTCTTTTTCACAGCAGGCTACTTTCAATAAACTCATTTCCACACCTTCTGTTCCAGATCGAGACATTTTATATACTTTTTCATTTCATTACAATCACAACTTACGATATAACAAATAACAACAAATAACAAAAACAATTAACCTCTATGCGACTGTCTACGCTGAGTGTTCCTATTATCATCACCACTGTCCTGCTGCCAGGTCGACGGCGCATTCACATACTCCCTATACTCATTCGCCTGCTTCTCCCTCTCTCGTTCCCTCTGAGCCTCTCTTATCGCTTCGCGGTTCGCATAATCATCACCGTAATCGTCACACAAAGAGTCCCTGTTCGCGTAGTCCCGTAATACTTCCCTGTTAACGTAGTCATCGTGTGAGCCCGGGACCGGCGACTCGCTGTCTCTGCGTATGAAACAGCAACATGAGTAAAGCCAACCCTTGCTTGCTCTGAAAGGAAGAGGTCTAACTAATGCGTGAGATGCGTATAAGATGAGGCAAGCGTGATCGTTTGTGTATACAAGTTTATTTTTAAATATCAGGAACAGTGTTAATAAGACACTGCGATGCGCACTTACCGCCCATTTTCGAGATATTGCGTAACTTAACGCCGTTTTATCCCACATATGGGGAATCTGATGTTAATACACTTCGATTCTCACCTCTATAGGGGAAACGGATTTTTTTAGAGGTGCAATGAAATAAAAATGATTCATTCCCCTGAGCAGGAATTGAATCTACAGCCGTCCCGTTTACAGTCAGACGCTGCGCCGCTGCTTTATAAAAGCTCGATATTTCTATCGATTCAATAGAGCATGCGTAATATTTAAAATATAATTAAAGCAAAAAATGAACTAAGTGTGATGGTTTGGGTGTTAGTGCAGATGAGTTGGTTAGTAAAATAGTGAATCCATTATAAATAGAAAATATTTTTTTAATAAAAAAGTAAAGAGTTAAAATAGAAAAAAGGAAAAAATAGATATCTAAACAAACATAATAGATTACAAAAAGCAGTAGGTAAAGCAATAATACATAGAATAATCACTGATGTTATCTATTTACAATGGTTTAGTATATGCAAGTGACGTGGTACCTGGCAGAGTGGGCTGGTTGGTGGTTGTATTGCTGGTATGTCGGCTGTTGCTGGTTTTGGTGGTTTGCGTTCAGCTGTAAATGGTACAGGAGTTGTCAATTTTGTATTTGTTTAGTTTGGTTTGTATAAAACAACTTAAAAATAAACAGCTACAATAAAAAAATAATAAACACAAACTAATAAAATAATGCAACAAAATTATATGAAATAATAAATCATATAATTAAAACTGAACAAGTATGAATAAAAATGAACATGGAAATCCTCTATTTTTAATCTGCAAGGAACATTATTAATAATAAGGCCGTTGTGGCACAGCAGCACAACATCGGGCTATAAACTATATAACTACTATTTTCAATTCCCACTGCAAAATAAATTATTATCATTTTCTCGATCTGGTAGCAAGACAAAGTTTGGTGTAAAATTCTTATTTTAGTTTCACTAAATTCACTTCCATTCCTCATTTTCCGCCTAATTCTAGAGAATTTCTCAGAATCTTTCGCTGCAGTCACGCACATGTGTCCTTTTTCCACGACTGGCCTCGATAATGGCCAATTTGTTTATTTAGTTTAAATTACCGGTCGCCGCCTTCTCAAGCTTCCAGAAGATGAACTCTGGCTGGAGGCGCCCGCTGCACTATGTTCTGAAGTAGCGGAGTTTGACTTGGAGCTATCACCGCCCGAGCGCTCCTCTGCGGTCTCCTCACTATCGCCTGGAAGGTTAAATTATAAAATTACCCTCGTATTGTAAGTATATATTAAAGTTTTTTATTTTTAAATTTAAAAAAAGAAGTATGAATTATGAGGCCAGTCGTGGCGCAGTGGCACAAAGTGTGACTGTAAACGCGACTGGTTATATTTTCATTTCTTCACTCTGGTGTCGAAGTAAAGCGCGGTGTTGAGTTCCGCAACCTAATAGTAAATACCTCCATAATTCGACGGAAAGTGGGGAACGGAGTGTTTTAACACTAGATTTCCTCTGCCTACTCTTCTGTGTGCGGGACATAGCGTGAAACTGATATAAGAAAAAAGGATGAATTAATTTTCTATTCTGTACTAATAGTTCCAGATAAATAAAATAAAATTAATAGTCTATACTTTTGTAAGGTTCGTCTTTATAAGAAAACATTATAATATTATATCATATTTGTAATCACTAAACATAAGAATAAAGCTACAAAAATGTATAAAACTTTACACATTGTTTTTTGTCAAACATACCAATTGCACTTTCATTATCCGCATCAACCATCAATATCTTCTTCATTTTCCTATAATTCAGATTGTCCAGATCTCTTACGGCCGCCTTGGTCCTCTGTATGAGGTCCACCAGTACATTGGGTGACCGAGGCCTCGTTATGTATGGGTGGGAAAGGAGCTTGGTAGAGGAGGGTCGATCTTGAGGATTCTTTTGGAGACAAGCTTCAACAAAATATCGGAAAGTGTCCGTCCATTCTGGCGCCTGCGGAGTGGATGTGTTAATGGTTTTAGAATTTAGAAGTTGAGTCGAGTCAAGTCGAGTCTGTCAAGTCTGTCGAGTCCGTCGTCCGTAAAATCATCCTAGCACAGAGGCACAATCGTGCGACTACAAACGCGACGGTTGTGGGTTCGATTCCCACTAAGGAGATGAAATATTTAATACATATATTCATTTCTTTGCTCTGGTAACAAGGTAAAGCGCTGTGTTGAGTTCCGCCAATCAACACGCAATGGCTCCAGAATTCGGCGGAACATGGGGAACAGAGGCGACTTAAAGCGAATAGTGTCTTAACAATATGTCCCCGGGTTCATCTGTCTATCCTGCTTTGTGCAGGATGCAGCATAAAGTTTTAAAAAAAGTGGCAAAGGTACAGATCCTCTCAGCCTCATTTATGAAGAGGAGGCTAGAAGTCAACGTATTTGTTTTTCTATGTGCGAAAACACATGTAACTTACTTGTAATGGAGGCGAGTCATTTTGTGCAATGTGATAGAGAGCAGACATAGCATTCATATTAAAATAAGGGGGTTTCCTCTCTGCCAGCTCGATACAAGTTATACCGAGTGACCATACATCCACCTGAAAGTTAATAAAATTAAAAATTAATACAAAAAAAAAAGAAGATAGACGAAATAGAATATCTTAGGAGTAGAGCATTATTACTTCAAATAAAACTCATACTTTCATAAAAAAAATCCAAATTATCGTGACATTCAATAAAAAACAATGCAATTTTTAATAATACTACAAATAAAAATACCTTTCCATCGTACTGTCCTTCATCCATAGCTAATATCACCTCGGGTGCCATCCAGTATGGAGTACCGACAAAGCTGTTTGCTGGACATTTTATGCTTGCACTGCCGAAGTCAGCTAACTTCACAGTGCCATTTTCCGTCAGTAGAATGTTACCAGCTTTGATGTCGCGATGGATACGACCCAGACTATGCAAGTATGATAGGCCACAGACGACACCCTCGCATATTGCAGCTATTTCTTCTTCACGTAATGGCCGCTTGTGAACCTATTAGTTATATAATTATAGTTTATTATAAATAGGAAATTATAAATAGGATATAGTGATTCAATAGTTTCATAACCATGTATAATTATAATCAAATTTTATATATTATTGAAAATCAGGTTCACGCTGTATCCCGCACACAGCAGAGTATTTAATAAATATCAATTTAAATAAATATCTGATTTCCTCGAGGGGGAGATCGAACCCAAAACCAGTCGCGTTTACAGCCATACTTTGTGCCCCTGCGCCACGACCGCCCTCCACATATATTATTCAATAATTTAATATAATTAAACAAAAAAGTCAACAAATTCATGAAACTTAAATGTATCTTTTACATTTTTGTCATTTCAATATCTGTATAGGTATAAAATTGACAAAATGTCAAAGTCATCTATTATAAAAATATAACTAATATACAGAGAATTAAGGAAAAAGAATTTTACTAGGAAATTTGTATGAAAAATTATTACATATATATATTTTTTAATTAAAACGTGCCAATTCTGGCACAATATGGATTACATTATTCGATTGGTTTTAAATATCATTCATAGCAGTCCGTTAATAAGCCGATCGCGTAGCTAATACAATGTACCGATTAGTAAAAAAAAATCAGCTTCACACTGTATCTCGCACACGGCAGCGTAGGCAAAGGGAACCTAGTGTTAAAACATTCCGTTAACCACTTTCCGCCGAATTCTGCCTCGACATCAGAGCTGAAGAAATGGAAATATAATTTTAAATAAATATTTCATTTTGTACGAATGGTGATCGAACCCACAACCGCGACTGGCGTTTACAGTCACACTTTGTACCAACTGCACCACGACTGGCCTCCGATTAGTAAACAAATAAAAAGCGACACGTCCCCTTGTAGGTCGAAAGCTCAACTCATATCCTGTGTAATATAAACAGGAAATAAACTTCACATTATTATAATAATAATTACGCAATTAGCATACAGCGATTCTATCGGGAATGTGTCTTGCATTAATGACAACCGATATTAATTATTTTTATAAATAAATTAAAACTAAAATGTTTAATTTAAAATAATATATTTTTTTAATGTTTTATAAGAAACAGTAAACTTCTTCTAGGTATATATTATATTTTTTTATATCACCTATTCAATTTTGTTTTTTTTTTATTTCTCTTAATCATTGCAATCATCACACTTTTAATTATTATATTGTTATTATATTAAACACATCACATTGTTTGAGAACAAAAAAAAATTTAAATATCAAGATACTTGTTAATTCGATTTTTTTTTTTGGTGAAGATTCCATGGTCGTCACCAGTTAGAAAATAAAAAAAATAATAATAAATCAGCTTCACGCTGTATCCCGCACACAGCAGGGTAGGCAGAGGGAACCTACTATTAAGACACTCCGTTCCCCACTTTCTGCCGAATCCTAGAGGCATTGCGTGTTAAGTGGCAGAACTCAACGCCGCGCTTTGCCTCAACACCAGAGCGAAGAAATGGAAATATAAATTTAAGTAAATATTTCATCTCCTCGAGTGGGGATCGAACCCACAACCAGTCGATTTACAGTCACACTTTGTGCCCCTGCGCCACGACTGGCCTCGTGATAGTTAGAAAACAACCTTGACCATAAGTCTGAAATCTCTCAAATTGATTCAGATAAATATTTATAAGTGACAATAAGCACGCAAAGACCATCCGTCCCCTACATCTGCCGCGGAATCATATTTTTTTGAAAATGAAAAAAAAATAGTTAACTTCTTATATTACTTTACAGGAATGTAAATGCATAAAGGATTTAGCTTCACGCTGTATCCAGCACATAGCAGGGTTGGCAGAAGGACCCTGGGAGGAGACCTAGTGTTAAGATGTACTTACAACCTGGGCCGCACCAGTAGCAAGCATCTTAACACTAGGCCCTGCGCCACGATTTGCGTCTAAAGGATTTTTTAAATATTCTAATATATTTTTATGCTAAGTATTTCCGAAATTTTTTATTAGGAAGTCTGCAGATGGTGCTGCATGGAACAGGCGAGCTAGATGTACATATGTAGGTTTGTCAATTGTAATATACAATAGTTTGAAATTATTTAAAACTTCAGTTTAGTTTCAAAATAGGAAGAGAAAGCTGTATGTTATTTACGTCAAACAAAAAAATGCTTTTAATTTTTTTTCTTGGCTTGACCCTGTCTCTCGCAAATAATAGGGTACGCAGAGAGAACTTAGTGTTAAGACACTTCGTATACCACTGTCCGCAATTTTTAGAAACTTTCCTGTTGAGAGGCGAGAAACTCTAGGCTGCGCTTTAAAACAACAATTTTTCCAGTTTCAGCAAAGGAGCAAAGGTATTTTGCATTTTACGACAAAGAACTTTAAATAGTAGGTAAAAAGAAAAACATATATGTACTAAAATCGAAGGCATAGAAAAAAAATCGAGGGAAAAGAAATATTCTCAATGTGAAAAAATTAAAAAAAAAAGAGAAAGACAAATATAAACATTAAATTTATGTTTAATTACAAATCGGAAAACTTCGAACAATATGGCTGATTTCGTGGCAGCAAAAGAAATCGATTATCTCACGCGAGTAATATAACTCTGTGCGATATAGTTTGAAATAAAAAACATACGATCATATGCTGCTCTGTGCAGGATACAGCAAGGAAACCTGGAAATCCAGTGTTAAGGCACTCCCTATACGTAACACACTTCCGCCCCCCCACTTTCCGCCCACTTCTAGAGGCATTGTTTTAAGTTTACGGAATTTAACGCCGTGCTTTCCCTCTTTAGGAAAGCGAGGAAATGAAAATGTAATCGTCATTGAGGAATTCAATCGTCAAATTTGACTTCCTAAGTTCTGAATAAAAAAAATATAACTAGTTACAAAATAATGATTTATAATTCATTAAGTATCCAAGAAAATAAAATAAAAATATCTAAGATTACGAAACACACTAATATTTGTTAAATCCTACTTCAGTCAAATAGTTTCGTTTTGGTTATAATAATTTTATTAAAACTATTTATAATATAATATACATAATATGTAGGTAGAGACAGGAGCTCGGACGATTCGTTAATTCGGAATTTAAAAGGCTCCCTTATGCCTACACTTGGAACACAAGCCCCTCTACTCCCACGATGAGACCCGCACCATCACGAAGAATCTGTGGTATGCTAAGTTCCTTCTCTGTATAAAAGGTTATCCCATAATATGGTTCTATTGATTAGGCCAGTGATTCTCAACCTTTTTTTGTTGCGACACATATTTAACGATTTCAAAATTTGGCGGCACACAAAGAAAAAGATAAAAATAAAGATATAATTTAATAATATTAACATTATTATATTTATATTTGCAAAATTTGGCGGCACACAGAAGTGCCGCGGCACAGTGGTTGAGAATCACTGATTAGGCACTTCATTATATTTTGGATTTTTTTTTTATTTTAAAAGAAAATTAAGTTAATTTCTTACTAATAAACGATATTGTGACGTCCACTTTAGAATACGTCGATATACCTACGTAAACGTTACATACGTTATATTTTGGTTTTCTTATAATCTTCTTATAAGATCAGGAAAAATAAAGCATCAAAATAAGATATAATACATATAAACATTACATTAATTAAAAAATAGTATCAATGAATTATAGACATATATCTCCTATATATCTGTAAATATATATTTAAAAAAAAGCCAGTCGTGACGCAGGAGCACAAAGTGTGACTGTAATCGCGACAGGTTATGGGTTCGGTTCCCACTCGAAGAAATGAAATATTTATTAATTCCATTTTCTTTGCTCAACACGCAATGCCTCCAAAATTCGTCGGAAAAGGGAGAACGGAGTGTCTTAACATTAGGTTCGCTCTATCTCTAAACTGCTGTGTCCCATACAGCGTGACGCTAAGAAAAAACTGTAAATACACATCTCTAGTTATCATATTTCTACTAAGATCATCATCAAAATTAGTATTTTTACGACATTTTAAGGTAACTTGGTCTAATTAGTAGATCTAATTATCCAATTATAAGATTAGGTGAATGAGAAGTGAAAATAGAAGGTGATTTATTGGCTTAAATCAATAAATAAATTCGAAGTTACATAATATGTAAGTTTCTAGATAAACAACTAAACAAATAAAAAATTAAATTAATAGAATTCCAAAAATATTAGGTACTTCGAAATAACTAATTAATACATTTTCAGTATTACATATAGTTGTATATATTTGAAATCGTATTTAAGCTGGCAATAAAGGAAGCCAATCAGGGCGCAGGGGCACAAAGTGTGATTGGTTATGAGTTCGATCCCCACTCGAGGAAATGAAATATTTACTAAATTTATATTTCCATTTCTTCGTTTTGGGGTCGAAGCAAGAGTACAGCGTTGAATTGCGTTTCTGCAACTCACAACACGCAATGCCTCCAGAATTCGGTGGAAAGTGGGAAATGCAGTGTCTCGACACTAGGTCCCCTCTGCCTATCCTGCTGTGTGCAGGATACAGCGTGAAGCCTTAGATAAGAAGCGAATATGTTTCATAATGGCTATCTATAATAAGGTGGAATTTTGATAAATCGATGATACATAGTGTATCTACAGTCTGATAACGTGATATAATAACAGTTACGACTGTGATTGGGAGATGACTCAAAAGCTCATGTATATGTTCTGTTAAATCACATCTCCTTCTAAGAAACAAATGACCTCATTCGGAAATCGCACATATTTTGATCCTGCACAAGACTAATTCTACCGAATTTCAAATAAGTAATAATATATTATAGTATTTCTTTTATATAAAAATAATAACAAAAGATTGGACCAGGGTTAGACCACAGATAATATAGTAGTTACTACAATGAAAACCCAATTATACAAAACTCATGGACCAATGTCAAATATGATACTGATATTTGATTTATTTTAAATAATAAAATAAAAATCAATCAGCTTCACGCTGTATCCCGCACACAGCAGGGTAGGCAGAGGGAATCTAGTGTTGAGTTCCCCACTTTCTGCCGAATTCTGGAGGCATTGCGTGTTGAGTGGCAGAACGCCGTGCTTAGCCTCGACACCAGAGCGCAGAAATGGAGAAAATATAAATTTCAATAAATATTTCATCTCCTCGAGTGGGGATCGAACCGACAACCAATCGGTTTTACAGTCACACCTTGTGCCGCTGCGCCACAACTGGCCTCTCTTGATTTATTTTAATCTAATAAATTAATTTAAAATGTAATTTTTAATACAAAAACAAATATTTTTTTAAAAAGAAGTTGTAGAATATTGCAAAGTCTATAATTTTATGCCATCTATACCAATACTATAAAGCTGAAGAGTTTGTTTGGTTAAATGCACTCATGTCAGGAACTATCAGTTAAATTGTATTTTTTTTTGTGTTGAATAGTGCATTTATCGAGCAAGGCTATAAGGTTATTTCAACACATAAATTATTTAATGTATCCCACTGTACATGTGATTAGTTACCTTGGTCACTTAGAACAGTTACTGTTGCTTCTATTTAGCCAAGTGGAGGCGAAACCAAAAGTAAAAGCTATATATCTATATATAAAGGCTATAAATGAGACTGGCTGTGGGTTCAATCCCCACTTGAGGAAATTAAATATTTATTTAAATTTATATTTTAATTTTTTGCTCTGGTGTCGAGGCAAAACGCGGCGTTGATTTCCGCAACTCAACACACAAAGCCTTCAAAATTCGGTGAAAAGTGGGGAACATAGTGAATTTTTAGATTTAAAAACCAGCAAAGTGCAAGTTGGATTCGCGCACAATGGGTTCTATACCATTATTGATAAAAATGGCATCTTGTTTGTGATGTATAATAAAAAGGAGCTCTCTAAGTATTTATTTTATTATTTTTTTAGTATTTGTTGTTATCATATTTTTCAGTATTTCTTTTTTTAGTATATGATGTATTTCAGTAGCAACAGAAATATATGAAAATTCTATTCTCAAATTTATTTATATTTATAAGCTAATGTTTCTTCCAAAAATGTCTATTATTTAGGTTGTTTATACTGTGCATATATATATATATATATATATATATATATATATATATATATATATATATATGTACCTATNGTACCTTTAAAATAAATTAGGAAGGCTTACCTCAATGATATCAGAAGCGGAGCCTACACAATACTCCATGACAAGCCATGCTGTATGCTCTCTTTTGTAACAACCTTTGTATTCTATAGTATTAGGATGATCCAGTTGCTTTAGAAACCTATAAAAATAATCAGTATTTATATCAAAACAATACATAATAATTTATCTATACAAATAGATGATTTTTTATGTTTCTTATATAAATATGGTTTTGCTAATTATTTTCTAGATAGCTTGTTAAATGTGGTATGGAACAACACAATAATATATTATTAAGATTTTGAGACCACTGTGGTGCAGTGGAACAGCTCATGACTGTGAACACAATAGTGGTGAGTTTGATCAACTCAGACTCATTGCCTGAGTGGATTCATTTCATTTGACTGCTTTGTCAAAAGACAGCATTTTCTTGGACAAAATGTCCCATATCCAGGCAAAGAAGTTATATAAAAGTCAAATTTTAGCCATATATCAAGCTGATAGAAAGAATATTTTATATAACATTTCCCCATTTAATAATCATCAAAATAAACATATAAACCTTTGACATTAAACATAAATATATTATAGATCTTACTTAATTTCTTTCAATATGTCCTGCCACTTCTCCTCACTCTGCTTTCCAAGGTATGACATCTTCTTAATAGCCACAATCTCTTTGGTGAGATTGCATCTGGCATAATACACAGCTCCAAAAGAGCCATGGCCAATTTCACGTAGATCCTCAAATATTTTATCAGGGTCATGTTTGCTGAATAATTCTGCTATATCTGGGTCCTTGAGACTGCCAGGACGAGGCATTTTTCCCTATTATTTTTAAATATGTTATTATTTATTTTCTTTGAGAGAACTACTCAAGCATCAATAAGATTTATCTGTGTAAACCATTTCATATCAATAATTAAGAGACTGTTTACTGGTACTGTAATTGCCATTTAAGATATTTGAATATAATATACAAAAAAAAATTAAATTTAAAAAATAAAGGCAATAAAAATAGTACAGTCATATATCATATATTACTTAAGGTAATGGACTAATCTTGTTAAATTTTAAATGAGTATTAGTCATAGTTACTTTTCTTTTTTAACATAAAAGAACTGGTGGTGTGAGATACTTTAAATTTTAATTTAGTTTACCTTACATCAAGATGTGTATAATTATATATTTAATATTTTATGCTAATTAAATCATTATTAAATTCAAAATTAATAAAATCAATTTTAGAATATTTAGGTTTAAATGAAATGATAATTTTAGAAATCAGAATACAATTCAAAATACTGATATTGCCATAAATTAAGCAAATGAGAATATTAAACATTTTAGTTTCTAAAATTAATATTTTAAAATTATCTACATTGTTAGAATAATAATAGCTAACAAATAAAAATGAGTATGAAATTTAACATACTACTTGTGCCAGCCGAAAGCCGGCGGTGTCCGTCAGTTAATTAGAGCAATTCTGCCGCCTCGGGCCATCCTCCGCACCCGCTATCTGCAATAGTCGGAAACGACACAGATAACAGGCCACGCCGAATTATAACTCTTTTCTTATATCCCAGAAAAATGTAAAAATAATACTTATATCGTGCATATGAAATGATCAAGAAAGAAACAAGAATATCTATAATCAAATTAAATGGTATCTTCAGTCAGTCTGAAACCAACCTACCTCGGGACATCCACGATCCCGACCCAACAATGGGGTATTTCGAACTAGGTAGAAACCGCCATGAACGCCTTTTACACTCATATATATAAATATAAGCCAATAATACCCATTACGAGGGTTAGAAAAGAAAATATTGCGAAATACTTGGCACTTACAATACAAAATTTCGCCTCAAAATGGCGTTGGGGTAAAGTATGCGAAGATAGCTTTTTGTTTTACAAGGCACACACTTTATGGTTTTCCATCACTTTCGCCACTCATTTATTACACATCTTATCACTTTTTATTTATGATACTCATTTGTTACAAATATTAAGTCCAAATTTTATTGAAAACTATTTACAACTTTCCCGTACTGGAAAATAATCTCTCTCAATGACTTCGATTAAAAGCGCCCTCTTCTGTCGCTTATTGTAAGTTTGACATGTATTTTTTTTAATACGATATGACAATGATTACCTTATTTATGCTAAGCTTCTAGTCTATGCATCAAGAACATTGTACTCTATAGAACATGGCATTTTCATTTATTATTTGATCAATTAAAGTATGGTATTAAATTTGTTAACCCAGTATACAGCGTGAAGCTTAATAAACTGGCTTACTATACTATCTATAATTAAAGTAAAGTATAAATATAGTAAATTAGAAGTTAAGTAATTCAATGATTAATTTTGTCAAGTTTATATTATATATCCGTCCATAAATGAAATAATTTAAATTATAATTAAAAATTGTACATAGCATATACATCAGAATAATCATTATAGTTTTAATATATATATTAATAGTATACTATTTAATATTTACAAATACAACACACCATGTAGGACTCAAAATTTCATATTTCCCTTTTTTGGGTGTACCATTTACGTATTAGTTTTATAAAGTCATATGTTTTTAATTCATAAAATAATGATTACAAAATCGTGCAGTTTCTGTGAAGCGGTAAATGTAAAAGGGAAAGTATAAAAATATATTCACATAACTGACTCACGACATGAAATTTTATTGTTTCGAAATGTGCTTATCTGGATAAAACTCCATATTTATCTTTTACTTTTTAATATTTATTAAATAATATTAATTTTATTTTTTTATTTAAGTAAAGTTGTGGCGAGTGGCAAGACGCCACAGAGCATAGAATATAAAATAGCCATATTGTGCTTCATTGACTTGGACAGCATAACGATTTGCCGGTTTTTGTTTGTTTTCTTCTATTTTATAAAGAAATAATTACTTCTTCAATAAAAGTGAGTAATCTTTAAAAATTTTAGAAATATAATAATCAATTTAACATTAACAAGTTAAAAATCGACAAATGTTAGGTCTTAGCTTACAATTTGGTTAGCTTACTTTCTATGTAATCAAAATGGCGGTTTAAAATTAGATATTTATACAACAATATTGTTAATTTGTCGTTTTTATTTTGTAAATGATAATTACAGTTGTCAAAGTCAGCATGTTATTTCAAGAATTAAACTATGAGAAAGTTCAATTTAGTCAGCACGCCAACGCATACCAACAACTTGTGTTATTTTTCTAAATTTGCGCGCCATAATTTGTATTTTATATACTGCTTAACTCTATAAGAACTTTCAAGCGATTATGTACATTACTTAACCATATCCAATTCAGATTTACCTGTGTTGGTAATATTTTTACTTATCAGGATTGTATACAGATGGCTGATAAAAAAAAAGAAGGACCTGAAGCAGAAGGTGAAGAAGAATTTTCCGTAGAAAAAGTATTGGATAGACGCGTGAGGAATGGAAAGGTGAGCAATTAATAGGTCATAAGAACTATTTCAGTAAATAATTAATTTTAATGTTAATATGTGAATGTTTGTAAAACTTCTTACAACTTTTTAAATACTTAGGTTGAATACTACTTAAAATGGAAAGGTTATAGTGACGAAGATAACACATGGGAACCAGAAGAAAACTTAGATTGCCCTGACCTTATTCAAGCTTTCGAAGAAGCAAGAAAGAAAAAAGAAGCTGGTAATTCATTGTATTTATTATTACAACAAATATTTGTAGATAGTCAAGTTTGGACAGCCGTGGTAGGCTTTTTAAGAAATATAACTTTATTTAAAATATTATTCTACATTCTACAGACTGAAGACTTAATGCTAGCTTATTTCTTATGTTACATATTTGATGAGACAATTGTTTATGTTCTTAATTCTAATAAATGAGACATGTTTATATTCTCAATGAAATGCCTTTGTTCGTAATTCTGCAAATATACCAGAGCGGCTAATGGAATGTTCCGGCTCAGCAGTTTGGGATGACGCAACTAGATACATAATGACAATATTTCTATTTACACTAAAATAATTACAGAGGGAAAGGGTAAAATTGAAAAAGATGCCAAAAAAAGAAAATCCAGTGCAGCAACTCCAGATCTCAAAGGTGCTAAGAAAAGTAAAAGTGATGACAAAAAAGCTTCTGGATTTGACCGTGGGCTTGAACCAGAGAAAATTATTGGTATGTAACATTCTTAAAATGTTTAACAATTTAAAATTAAAGGTAAATAGTGATTTATATACTATTTCTTAATCTCAAGTCATCAAACCAATGGATCACCTGGATGTAATTTAAATAGTGCTTCGTGGTTATTCTGCAAAGTACTTTATTTTTTAAGCTGTGATGTATGTCACACTTTATCATGGTAAGTAGAGAAAACATATTAGGGCCGTGAATAAGTTCTCGCCATTTTTTTTTTTTTCATAAATAATTTAAAATATAATGATTAAAATGACATTACTCAAAGTATTGTTCCATCATTAGATACCACTTTATCCCATCTCTCTGGTAGCAATTGAATCCCCCGTCGGAAAAACGACTCATCTTTCGAGGCAATCCAGGAATCGAGCCATTTTTTCGGCTTCTTCAAAAGAATGGAAGTGCTACTCGCTTAAACCATGCGCCATCGACCGAAACAAGTGGTAATCAGAGTGGGCTATGTCCGGTGAATACGGCGGGTGGGGTAGAACTTCCCATTGAAGTGTTTCCAGGTAAGTTTTGACTGGTTTTGCCACATGTGGCCGAGCATTATCATGTAATAAAATCACTTTGTCGTGTCTCTGCTCGTATAGTGGCCGCTTTTCTTTCAGAGCGCGACTCAAACGCATCAACTGAAGTCGATAGCGAGCTCCCGTGATAGTTTCATTAGGTTTAAGCAGCTCATAATAAATTACGCCCTGCTGATCCCACCAAATGCAGAGAAGAAGCTTAGAACCATGGATATTTGGTTTTGGCGACGATGTTGATGCGTGACCCGGCATGCCCCACGATTTTTTTCGCTTTGGATTGTCGTAGTGAATCCACTTTTCATCCCCAGTGACGATACGGTGCAGAAAACCTTTTCTCTTTTGCCGTTGAAGCAACAATTCACACATGAGAAAACGTCGTTCTACGTCTCTCGGCTTCAACTCATACGGCACCCAATGCCCTTGCTTTTGGATCATTCCTAACGCTTTTAAACGTTTTGAAACTGTTGACGCATCTACTTGTAACGTTTTCCCGAGCTCTACTAACGTCTGACATGGATCTTCTTCAAGCAATGCCTCCAATTCTGTCTTCAAATTTTGTCGGTGCTCCAGAACGCTCTTTGTCTTCAAGGTCAAAATCATTACTTTTGAAGCGCCTAAACCAGTCTCTGCACGTTGTATTCGACAAAGCATTGTCTCAACGAGAATTCTGTGTGCTTCTGCTGCAGATTTTTTCTGAATAAAGCAGTGCAATAAAATTCCCCGCAAAAACACTTTATTTGGCACAAAAGTACACATTTTCACAAAGGGAAAATAAATATGTAGTTGACACTGTAGTAAACACTATTGTACTATAATTTGAGGTTACATATAGTATTACTTTGGTGATTCATTACCGTACGAAATGCACAATGCACAGAGTGCAGCAACGCCATCTTTCAAAAACAGCGAGAACTTATTCAATGTATAATCAAAGGTGCACTGGCTGTTCTGATCAGCAATGTACAAACAAATTTAAACTTGTCAAGTAGAAAAATCCTCCCTATATGTCTTAAGGTCAAGTATATAAATACTTGCCATTTGATATTTTTCATGTAAAATCAACCATATTTAATTTCTTTTTGAGTGGTCCACTTAAATCAAAAATTTTTTTTAATAATAATATTTATTAAATTATAACTTTCGTACATAATAATAACTTAAATCGGTAATAACTGCATTAGTATTAAACTGTGTTGCAGCTATTATCTCCCACCTCGCAATCGTCCTTTCATATAATAACATAACTAATTTTACAAACAAATAAAATAATAACAATATTTAACAAGAACCAATCACGAAATAGAAAAATCAAAATTTAATAATTAAAAATATATGCATCAATTACTCAAACGATAATAAAATAATTTAAAAATAATAATATTAGAATAAATGACACAAATAAAAAAAAGTAATATAAATGACACAGATTAAAAATATATATATATATATATATATTATAAAAAAAAAACAATACATTGAACTTTGATGATGACGTTGGACTATGGAAAAAGATTCAGGTGATGATGTGTGTATGTGGTCAGTATGTGAGCGTGTGAATGTATGTTTGTGAATATGAGTGTATATGTTTCGTTATATTTGGTATGCATGATTACATGTTATAGGTCCAGAATCGATAGGACAGATAGGAGATCTTCTGTCTGATCATAATTTAGCTCTAACAACCAGTTAGTTAATTTGGTTTTACACTGTTGATAAGTTAAGGGATATATACTTAATTTTTTATTGATATCATTGTACAATAAGGGACTTGAATAATAAAATTGTCGGTGTGTTAAGGCTGTACGACGTGCTTCTATTTGGCCGATTTTATCAAATCTAAGTTTGATGGTCACTACTTGGACATCATAGGAGTGAGTCTATGCTTTCGCAAGATGCAACGCAGAACAAACAATTGACGAACTGTTAAGACTTTACACATCATATATAATTCTGCTGTAGGGAAATGTATAGGTTTGAAAATCATATCTTTCAGAATACACCTCTGAGCCCTCTCCAGAGGGAGCAAGGCCGATCTAGTTGCACCACCCCAAGCCGGTATGCAGTATGTAAGTATGGATTGTACAAGAGATCTTACAAATTTCAATGTTAGTGCTACATCGTAGTTGTTTAAATATGTATGCGACTTTTCGTATACGGGAAGTCATAGTTAATATATGATTCTTCCAGGTAAAACTTTCGTCAATAACAACTCCTAGATACTTTATGGAGGAACACCGAGTAATTTTATTACAATTACAATGTGTATTGAGCCCACGGAAACATTTGTGTGCAACTAGGGAAAAAGATTCAGGTGAAAAGCGTCTATGACCAAAGGTTAAAAATACAGTTTTATCTATATTTAAGGTTAAGATGTTACAGGACAACCAATTCATAATAATTAAGAGCTTGTTCACTATACTCACATGTATCATTCCAATTATTACCATGAACTATCAGGGCGGTGTAATCTGCATATGAAACGATCTTGCAATGCGGTATTTTAAGATTGCAGAGTTCATTCATATAAATTGAGGTACTCCGTATGAGAAGCTGGCTTCGTCACTAGTGGTACTATTAATTTTAACTAATTGAGTTCTTCTGCGTTCAAAATTTTTATACGTTTTCTAAATAAGTAATTGAGTTCTTTCAGATAAATAACTCTTAAAGAGATCCAAAGCAATACCCCGTATACTAAATTTTTCCAACTTTTTATACAGAAGAAGTAGAGATACGGTATCAAAAGCTTTAGAAATGTCCAGGAATATACCTACAGTCTTCGTTTTCTTATCTATATTTTGTACTATATCGTCCACCAGATCCATAAGTGCATCCTCTGTAGATCGACCAGTTCTAAAACCATATTGGTTAGATGCAAGTAAGCTAAATTTATCTAAATAAGAGGTCAATCTTTCAATTATCAGTTTTTCGATCTTCTTTTCGGATCTTAGAAAGAGTAAGTAAGTACTGATATCGGTCTGTAATAAGTGGAGATCCCATTGCATAAATCTGTAGGGATCAGTAATTCTAATGAAACTTATATTTAAGAATGATACATGATAGTAGAATAGATTACAGTAGGTTTTAATTAATGTTTTTCGTAACTCGTTTTTGGAGAAAATTGCACCCATGTGTTTTTTATGTGAATCGCTCATCATTTGAAAGAAAATCGCATAAGGAATTGGAAAACAATGGCTGCCAGCTCTCAGTCTGCCGCAAGCCCAGGGTTGCCTGGTTTAAAGAGGTCACTTAAAGTTAATATTTGCACTCATGTGTTTTTTAATGAATTATAGCTTATTTTTTTCTCATCACAAAATAACATGGTTGCCTGGAAAATAACTGCCGCAAGCAAAAGTTGCCATCATTTGAAATATGTTGTGCTGTGTGATCCCGGCCTAGAATAGGATCATCCTGGTACTGGTGGTGTCGTAAGAGGCGACTAAAGTACGTCTGGTAGAGTCACGTCGCCAGCAATGGCAACACGCATGGGCAGACTCGACCGGATCATTACCACTCCCGGCATTTAAAACCGACGTGAAGTAGTGGCTTTTTGCCATACGTTTCGCATCAGGTAATGCCGGGCTCCGGTGCCCAACCCACCGTAAAGGCAGGCAACACACCTGTAGCTCCTCTGGAGTTGCACGGGGTCGTGGGCGGTGGTAATCACCATCAGGTGACCCGAACGCTCGTTTGTCTTGTCCTTTTCCATAAAAAAAAATTATTCCGATTCCATTTGACTGAGAATAGACGATAAAATGCGCGGTTTGCCTTATGTTTTAAAGTAAAATATTATATAATAGAAGGTCAATCTTAAAATTCATATTTATTCTAGCTATTCACCTGTTAAATGATGATTTTAATCATATTAAGTACATACAAAAAACTATTTTAACATGAAATCATCCTTATTTTTCAAGTGAAATAATAAATGCATGATACTAAGTCTTTGCTAAATCTGTTTTCTAAATACTAATACTCATTTCAATTGTCATTTTAAAACGACTAAATTATCTAATTAAATGAATGCTTGCAAATATCGATCTATTATAAGGTATTAATTACATTATGTTTCCTTAAGGTAATGAAGGGTGGTGAGATTTTTTTATTAAGAAAATATGGAAAATTACATTTTAATAAAAAACTCTCTATCTATCCATCTATCTCTCTCTCTCTTTTCTATCTATTTCTCTCTTCTATCGATTTCTCTCTCTCTTCTATCTATTACTCTCTCTCTCTCTCTTCTATCTATTTCTCTCTCTTCTGTTTATTTCTCTCTTCTATCTATTTCTCTCTCTCTCTTCTATCTATTTCTCTCCCTTCTACCTATTTCTCTCTCTTTTATCTATTTCTCTCTCTTCTTCTCTCTCTACCTCTCTCTACCGCTCTCTATCTTTCTATAGCTCTCTACCGCTCTCTATCTCTCTATTTCTCTCTCGATCTCTCTCTTTCTGCCTCTGGCCGTCTCTCTATCTATCTCTCTCTATCTCTATATCTTTCTCTATCTCTCCACAGCTCTATCGCTATCTCCCTGTACTTCTGTCTCTCTCTATCTATCTCTCACTATATCTCTATCTCTCTCTTTATCTCTATCTATCTCCATCTCTCTCTATATCTCTATCTCTCTTTATATCTCTAACTCTATATCTCTATCTCTCTATGTATCTCCATCTCTCTCTATATCTCTATCTCTCTATATCTCTGTCTCTCTATATCTCTATCTCTCTCTATATCTCTATCTCTCTATCTCAATATCTCTATATCTGTGTCTCTCTATATCTCTCTCTATCTCGCTATTTATCTCTCTATCTCGCTATCTATATCTCTCTATCTCGCTATCTATCTCTCTCTATCTCGCTATATATCTCTCTCTCTATCTCGCTATCTATCTGTCTCTTTATCTCTATCCTTCTCTCTAAATCTCTCTATCTCTCTCCATCGCTCTCTCGCCCTCTCGCTATCGCTCTCTGTCGCACTCTCTCTATCGCTCTCTCTCTTTCGCACTTTCTGTCGCCCTCTCTATCTCTCTCTTTCTGTCGCTCTCTCTATCTCTCCCTCTCCATTGCTCTCTCTACCTCTCTATCGCTCTCTATACCTCTCTATCTCTCTCTAGCTTTCTATCTATATTTCTATCTACCTATATCCCTCTATCTATATCTCTACCTATATCTCTCGCTATCTCTCTACCTCTCTCTATCTCTCTACACCTCTCTACCTCTATCTCTCTCTATATATATCTCTCTTTATCACTCTCTCTCTTTATCCATCTCTCTCTCTTTATCCCTCTATCTTTATCCCTCTCTTTTTTATCTCTCTCTACCTTTATCTATCTCTCTTTATCTCTCGTTATATCTCTCTCTTTTTTTCTCTTTATATCTCACTTTATCTCTCTTTATTTCTCTCTCTTTATCTCTATCTCTATACCACTCTCTCTATACCTCTCTCTCTTTATATCTCTCGCCCCATCTCTCTCCCCACTCTCTCTCTCTCCCCCTATCTCCCGCGCTCTCCCTCTCTCCCCCTCTCTCCCACTCTCACTCTATCTCCCGCTCTCTTCCTCTCTATCCCGCTCTCTCCCTCTTTCCCTCTCCCTCCCTCTCTTTCCCTCTCTCTCTCTCTACCTCTCTCCCGCTCTCCCTCTCTCTATCGCCTCATCTATATTTCTCACTTTCTCTCCTTCTATATTTCTCACTTTCTCTCTCTATCTTCCTCACTTTCTCTCTCTGTATCTCACTATATCCCCTCTCTCTCCCTCTACATCCCACCACTCTCTCTCTACACCCCCCTCTTTCTTTACAACCACCCCTCTACATCCCCACTCTCTACACCCCCTCTCTCTACATCCCCCTCTCTATCTACATCCCCCCTCTCTCTACATGCCCCCTCTCTCTACATCCCCCCTCTCTCTACATCCCCCCTCTCTCTCTACATCCCCCCTCTCTCTCTACATCCCCCCTCTCTACATCCTCCCTCTCTCCATCACCCTCTCTCTACATCCCCGCCCTCTCTACATCTCTCTCTACATCCCCTCTCTCTACAGCCCCCCTCCCTCTCTACATCCCTCCTCTCTACCTCCCCCCTCTTTATCTCCCCCGTCTCTTCCTCTACCTCCCCCCTCTACCTCCCCCTCTGTCTACCTCCCCCTCTCTCTACCTCCCCCTTCTCTACCTCCTCCCTCTCTACCTCCCCCCCTCTCTTCGCCCTCTGCTCGTTGGCTTTGACAACAGGTTTTTTTTCTCACGCAACTTTTAAGAATTTGCATAGGGAAGAAATATATATAATTATAATAAACAAAACTAATTTAGTAAAAATAAATTCGAAGAATTTACGACAGTAATACCGATAAATAAATGCAATTTCCAGTTTATGACCAGGAATCGGCACATTAATTAGTTGTCTTCTTATTACTATAGATAAACATTTTGCGGCGCGATACAAAGCAAACCAAATGCAATAAAATTATTTTCGAAGATGTATTGTTTCTAAATACAGTAACAGTGAAGATGGTCAACTGGGATGTTTTTGAGCATATTACTTGCGTTTTGAGTTAACTATAATTTTAAAAACTGACTTGAAAATGAAGATGTGTTTTTTATGCGACAGGAGAAAAAGAATAATTTAATTTATATATATATAATAATGAATCGCTCCAAAAGTGTAAACTTATGTTATTGTTTCGCCAAAAATGAATTCCAAATACAGTGACATGTAATATGATTTTATATAAAATTACAAAAATACTAATTGCATATAAAAAGAAATTATATATTATTTTTACAAAACAAAAATCGTTACAGATAATTACATCTTAATTTACTTTCACTCTCTCTAGTCTTCATCTTGCTGTTCCTCAGTTCTCTATTCTTCATATTTATTATCGTCCACTTCTTCATCGTCTAAAATTGTATCTATGTCATCGATATTTTCGTTTGACGTATCAGATTCATCGGTGACTTCTTTATCTTCAAAGTTGTTGTCTTTTGACTCCGATAAGATTTCTTCAACTGTCATTGGCGTCGGGTCATCAATAAACCATGTTGGTTTCAATGCACCTTCAATTAAATTCCAACCGCAATTTTCAGGGTTTAAGTTAACACAACATGGATCTGTTGCTTTGGTCCACATCGAGTTAACAAAAATGGTTCTGAGCATCTTCTCTTTTAATGAGTTCCAACAAGGTGGAATCAATTTTGAGTCAAAAGTCGTAATATTTAAAAAAAAATCCGTAGTTTTGGTTGCCGCATATTTTTGTTAAAATAAATGATATCTTGCATCATTCACATTAGTAATTTTTTTAACGCAATACATGAGAGCAGTAAATTCTTGAATAATATATTTTTTTCCCTCATCTAATACATCCATTATATTAGTCAGTGATGCAAAACATTTTTGGAATTTTTGTTTTTTGAAAATAATTTAAAAAGCCTGATTTTTCCTTTATTATAAAATGAAGCTCAAATCAATCATCAAAAGAAGAATCAAATCAAAAGAATCATCAATCCTGTAAAAGTAAATACTGGTACAGCTAGACATAATTCTGAACCCAGTTTCAAAGCTAATTGTGTACAATTTATACAACTCTTATATCGTACAAATTGTTTCTTGTATAATTTTGCTAATATGTTTTAAAATAAATAAATAAAATAAAAAAAACTCTGGTCTGTTCTTTTTTTTTAGACGTTGTTCCAGCCATCCAAATTTCCATGTCAGGAACTTTGTGTATATTGCCCAACAAAATAATCATTACATCCGTATCGGTAACTTTTACTAGAATCTTACTCTTAGGTTGTGCTTTGCTTATGTGAAACATTATTCTCGTGTCAGCTTCCTCATGTTCACATTTTAAATGGATTTCTTCAGTTTTTGTTACTCTATTGATATCTGAACGATACGAGAAGCATTGTTCTTCAACAGTTATGAAAACGATTTTATTTCGTAATATCGGGGCAAAAACATCGTTCTCCCAGTAATTAGCCAAAAAAATTTTGAAAGCTACGATTTTTGAGACCTTCAAGAAAATTGGTAGGTCGGGCTTGAAGAGGCCCGTGAATAATGTAGAGGATATTAATCTCTGATCGATTTTCCCGTTCATAATCTTTTATAGAATGTACCAGATATCTATCGAATATTAAATGGATTTCATGAGCACTTGTTGAGCAAAGTTTTATTAAAATAGACTCAGCTATTTTTCCGAATGTCTGAGGTAACGAAGATCCGATGAGATGTAAAAAGTAAAAACCGTCAATCACTTCCATATCAATTTGTGGAGAATTAGGTAGCGCAATCAGAGATGTTAAGTGACCAGCTAATTTAGACTTGGCTGTTTTGAACATTTCACCAGAACATTGAAAAAGAGCTGGAGGTGCAGGTAAAAGAGGAAACTTTAAACAGTATTCAAGACCAATTTTTTTTCTGACCAATTGCCAATAATCGCCCAAATATATCCATTTTCAGAAGAATCCATTTACTCCATCTCTATTTTTTTGAGTTTTTTTCACGCATTCAGATGCAAAATTTAAAATTTTATTTTTACGAATTGCTTTCACAAATCTCTCAGGTTCCTCGACACATTCCGATATAAAATCATTTTTTTGTTTAGTTCCTACTGATGTAATATTCAGGAGGAAATCTGCTACTGAATGAGATGACACTGCTTTGCCAGTGGAAATATTGAATAATAAATTTTTATCTATATTTCGATCGAAGGGATTTATTGAATCCTTTATTACTTCTATTATTCTGCTTAAATTTAGTTAATCTTTTCTAATTTGATGTTTTTGCAAACAATGAGACGTATCATCTTCGTGTAATAAGCCTGTTTCTTTTTTGACTGCTGATAAAATTTTAGTTCTCATACTGTGACTAAGAGCCCATTTTTGTCTCGCACTTATGGAATTTGTGAAGTGAGTAATGCCAGTCAACGTATTACCAGCGTCAGCGTTTATAGTCTGCTCCGGGGATAAATCTACAGGTGATCTTGAAAATTTTACCTTCGTGCGTCTGACACCAAACGCTCCTTGATGAAATTCGTAAAACAGAGGTGATTTTTCGATTTTTAAATTAATTAAATTACTTAAATATAGTACTGAATATCTGGCATGATTTGGTTGATTCAATGCAAAAAACAAATCAGATATATTAATAAAAAAATATTTGTAAAAACAAAAACCCCGACTGCATAAATCTAAAAAGAAAATAAACAAGCCCAATAGTTTATTAGGATTAACAGTCGGGACCTCTTTAAATTGGTGGGATTTCTGATTTTTGAAAGAGATAAAGAGATGAAGAAAGGACGGAATGCAAGATCAGTGTAAATGGTAAGATATTAGAACAAGTGAATGAAGTGGTATACTTGGGAAGTATGTTCAGTAGAGATGGAAGATACGAGATGGATGTGGAAAGGCGTATTGCTGCCGGTAACAAGGTTAACGGAGCCTTAGCTGCATTGATGAGACGGCGAAACGTCAGCACAGCTGCGCGTTTGGCCGTACACAATGCAGTTTTGGTACCGACTCTGTTATACGGCAGCGAAACGTGGGTATTACAGAAGAAGAATGAAAGAAAGATGAATGCTGTGGAGATGCGATCTCTTCGTAGGATATGCGGAGTCAGCTTAGCTGATCGAATCCGCAATGAAGAGGTACACAGAATGGCAGGTACTAGCGAGGATGTCACAGTGAGAATGAAGAAGAACGTGCTCAGCTGGTTTGGGCACGTCGAACGAATGAGTGATGAAAGAATGGCAAAAAAGATTTATGATGGAAAAGTGAGCGGTAAGAGAGGTAGGGGGAGACCTCGGTTGACCTTCGAAAACACAGTATCAAAGATACTGGAGGAAGGTCACGTAAAAAGCATGAGGACCCCCCGAAGGGCATGTATGAAGAGGTTGATGACAGTGGACGAGGCGAAAGAGGTATGTAGAGACCGTAGCGTTTGGCGCTCCGTTCTCTCTGACTACCCCGCAAGGGATAAAGCGTGAAGCTAAGTTAAGTTAAGTTCTGGTAAAGATTTTATTGATTGAAAAATTACTTATAGGTCCCGACTGTTAATCCTAGTAAACATTGGGCTTGTTTATTTTCTTTTTAGTTTTATGCAGTCGGGGTTTTTGTTTTTACAAATATTTTTTTATTTTTCAGTTTTTTGTTAGAATTTATTATGACAATGATAATCATGATATACCTTTTTGAAATCCTCGTATTGAGCTCTTGAATTTGATACCCATATTGTGGTATTCGATACGAATTCTTTTTTTCACTAAGTCCAATGGCGTCCCACAGCCGCCATGATTAATTTCTTTTAACGTCACCTATTTAAGAACACTTGGGCTGCTAATACGAATCTAACGATACCTCAATTGTGTAAATCTGTTCAGCGGTTCTGGAGATATGAGGTAATAAAGAATAATACATACATACAAGATACGCGTGAAAAACATAACCCTTCCTTAGCAGTCGGAAAAAAGGGAATCCAAATAAAGTTCATAATTACTAGAATGAATACTTCTTGAAAATCTTAAGAATAAGTTGACGAATTGGATGTATTGAAAATAATATTGAGCTGTTTTTCCGTGAACACCAGATAAGGTGACTGTACAAAACTGTTTATAATGCTTAAAAAAATTTTCTAAGGAATCAGGTAAAACCATTGCTTTGTTGTCATCACGTGAAATGGGATCATATGAACTGTTCATAAACGCGAACAAATCATCGTTGAACATATTTGGATCAAATTGAATTTGTGATAAAGTTGTATCTAATGTTTCAGGCTCATATTCACTTTGTGATGAACTTTCACCAGATATTTTAGCAACATCTTCAAGTTGTGATAAGTATTCCTTAAAATGTAGTATCTGCAAAGCAGCAGCAATTATAGGATGAAGTCGTCTGCACCGATTGAAGTGTTTGCTACCAATAAAATTGTTCATTGAGCCTACAGCAAGTACTTCTGCTTTAATCAAAATGTCAACCAATCCACTAGAATCGATGTATTTTTCAAGAGCTCTAAAGAATGCAATTTGTTTATGAAATGCACCCATATTTATGAAAATATTATCAAATTTGGGTCGCAAAGCTTCTTGAATCTGTAAAGCTATTTTAGCTATAGCCAAGTCATACGTGACGATGATATAATCTTGGTTACAATTTGTAGCAATCTCACTTGTTATTTCAAGAGTTTTATGACAGCATGCGACGTAGGAGATGCATTAATTGGAGGTAAATATTCAATTGCCTGAATTTTACTATTGTCCCAAGAATATTTGCAATTATAAGCCAACCACATTGGAATTGAATCGAAACGCGATAATAACATAATCCACATTAAATTTTTATTCACAGTAATATCTGTAGTACATTTACATCCACTAATAAACTCTTTAATAGCACCGAGGGAAAGCAATGTCGTGCTTTGTGCAGGTTGTCTATAATACGGTTGAATCTCATTTACCACTCCTTCAAATCGCCGTCTTTTACGAGGGCGTAATATAAATTCGCTGCTATTTTCATCAATGGTTGAAGTGGTCGATGTTTCAAAGGTCGAAGCTTCATTCATGGTTTTTATTTTCTTCATCGGCAGTAAATTGATAAATAATTCCTATTATATCATGTAAGGTGTCTTTACCAGAGCTTGTATCTACAAAACGATGGTAATTGTCGAATGCCACATGAGTACTTCGTTTTCCAACAATGTCTATTCCACTTGGTATAATTGACGATTTCTTCTACTAAATTGTACCCTATGCTATGGCCGTATCTATTTAGTATAGAAATTACTTTCCTAGAACTTGTCAGTGACTTCATAGCAAGTCCAAGAGTCAAATTTTTTGACGGTTTAATGTTCCCTTTTGGTACAATGTAGATAATGTCACTACATAGTGATTTAATTTTGATGAAATCTTCACAGTTTTTATGCCTACGGGCGGTCTGGCCCCTGAATAAGATTACACATGAAATGAAAAAGTTTTTCGGGAATTTCACATTCTCCACTAATTACATCCTCAGGTGTTAATTTTTCAGGAAGCTTTTTAATTTTCATACTCTTGATGCAGTTCCGTAATTCGTAAGCTGTATACTCTAGTTTACATACTTCTTTGTTTTGTAAATTTGCAGTTTCAGTAGCTAATTCCGAAATATTTATATCGCGATTATAAACTATTTTCTTTTGGTGTGGTTCAGAAGAGCTTTCGATGACAATAAATTTGTTAAAAAAATTGTTATTTTTAATTCTAAGTTTTCTACACGATAGTTTTTTAACTCTTCAATGGATACTTTTTCTGTTTTAAGCTCCATTAAAAGAGCCTTAAATGTAATAAAAAGGTCTAAAAGCAACATAACTTTTCGTTTTTCAATTATTTCATTGGTAATTAAAACTGATAATGAAGCAAATGCTTTTTTATGTAAAGCTCTATTTTCATGCCAAATAGTAGGCTCAGGCAGATCCATACTTGTTTTTTTTTTCGTAACTTGGTATGAAGTTAGACAAATCCCATGGTCCCAAACATAATGTAATTAATTACTTATACAAGATCGATATTTGTAAGCATTTATTTAATTTATTTTTATTTTATTTAAGTAGACTATTACAGAGTATTAATAAATTACAAATTCAAGGTGCAATCATAAACTCATTCGAGTTTTACCGTGCACCAGCGTCATCAAACATTTCTATGAGTAGAAACGTATTACAATAAATATGTATCATAATCATTCGCACTAAGAATAACATGTTTATAGTTAAATCATTTAAAAGTAAAAAACGAGGGTACATTTAAATTAACAATTATTTCTATTCAATAAACTAAAGACTTCGAGTGTATTAGCATATTCAGGTTGATTCATATATTATTTATTTATTGATGTATTGTTTCTTTTTTACATAATTTGTTTATTTAATTAATTTTCACACCATGCAAGTATTTTGTGACTGCATAATTTAGTTTTTTTTTTCAAAGAATATATGCTTATCATTTTACTTTCATAGTTAGTACTTCTTGGTAATGTCGTTTTAACATGTGTTTTATATTTTTGTGTGTTATTGTGAATAATTAGATAATTTAGTCGTTTTAAAATTACAATTTAAATGAGTATTAGTATTTAGAAAACAGATTTAGCAAAGACTTATTATAATATCATGCATTTATTATTTCACTTGAAAAATAAGGATGATTTCATGTTTAAATAGTTTTTTTGTATGTACTTATAATATGAATAAAATCATCATTTAACAGGTGAATGGCTAGAATAAACATTAATTTGAAGATTGATCTTCTGTTATATAATATTTTACTTTAAAATATAAGGCAAAAACGCGCATTTCATCGTCTATTCTCAGTCAAACGGAATCGGAATAAAATATTTCAAATGATGGCAACCTTTATTTGCGGCAGTTATTTTCCAGGCAACCATGTGTTTTAGTGATGAAAAAAAATAAGCTTTAATTTGATATATAATTCATTAAAAACACATGAGTGCAAATATTAACTTTAAGTGATCTCTTTAAACCAGGCAACCCTGGGCTTGCGGCAGACTGAAAGCTGACAACCATTGTTTTTCCAATGCCTTATGCGATTTTCTTTCAAATGATGTGCGATTCACATAAAAAACATATGAGTGCAATTTTCTCCAAAAACGAGTTACGAAAAACATTAATTAAAGGTGAATGCGGCAAGATTATTTTAGGCAACCCTAGTGTAATCTATTCTACTATCATGTATCATTCTTAAATATAAGTTTCATAATAAGTAGATGATGCTATGCCATCCCACCCCACTGCACATTGATTATTGAGACCTCCAATCAAGGATCTGATTTCTGAGCAATTCGTGCCAATCAATACGATCGAATTTGGCACAGACTGGGAAACCATATAGGGGATATACTTCTGAGGAACATCTTTAAAATGAACAGCAGATGCAAGTTTCTTCCCCACATCAGCAAAGTACTCATTGACTTTGTTGACAGCCTCAATCGGATCAACGGCTAACTTTAGAAGACTTGCTGAAACTTTCGTATTTTCCCTAGAGATGTTACTGATTTTTTTTATAACATTCCAGGTTTTTTTTGTACTATTTTTAGCCTTCTGGAAATCGTTGTTTTTATAGTTTGTTTTTATTTTCTTTAATAAATTATTGCAGAAGTTTTTGTATCGTGTATAAATGACTTTGAGAATTGCGTCTTTGGGATTCTTTTTAGATTTTTTGAAGAGTTTATCACGATTACGTATACAGCGAAGTAAACCAGGAGTAATATAAGGTTTAATAATTCGTTTTCTGCTAGACGAGGCTATAGTTCGTGTATGATTTTGTATAACAGAGGATGTTGTTGATACGAGTTTCTCTGCGTTCTCTGAATCAGTATTGTTCAAAATAATAGAAAAAGCACTTTTTTTAATCATATTAATAGCAGCTGATTCCTCAATATATGTAATTTCTTTGGTAACTTTGACTAACTAACTTTGACTAACTTTGTATGACTTCGCAAGATTATGTGATCCAGACAGTTATTGTTTCTGGTAGGAAGTGTATGAGTTGGGATTAATCCATGAGCTGCACAAAGATTTAAGTACTCTTCTGCACGTGAATCATTCGCCGAACTATCAATGTTTATATTCATATCGCCTATTATAACCAAAGTTTTAATGATGATCAGTGTGCCCAAAACATTATCCAGACTGTGCAAGAATGTGGCAATGCAATGAGTAGAAGAAGATCGATATAATGGAACTATAACCAATGTATGAGATAGTTTAATTTGAAGGCAATTTGCCACGTTAGAAACAGATTCGGTAACCTCACAACACGGTGTATCTCTAATATATGCGATAATACCATCATTCTGAGTCGTGTGACTTGATTTGTATGAAGTGAAATTTACTTTACTACAAGCTTTACGTAACCAGCATTCCGATAGAATTATTATGTCAATTTGATAATTTATCCTCTCTAGTAAGATTAAGAGTGAGTCAAAATTGCAGCTATGTATGTTAACGTGAAGAATTCTCACTCCAGCTTTATATTTCAGAGACTCATTATATTGCTCAGCCGAACAGAGTTGTGAAATCAGGAATCAATAATTCATCAAAATTTTCTATTGTATTTTTGTCAACCATTATTTAATTTTGTTTACAACACAAGTACCAGTAACTGATTCTGTTATTTTTCTAATTTCAATTATTTTATTAAAGTAAAAATGAATTGTAATATTATAATAATTTTTAGTTAACGAAATATGAGTGTATAGTGTGTTTTCAAATATTTTTGTAAATAGTTAGTAATCATTATGTAAAGCTTACAATAAATAAAATTTATAAGATCAGCACAAATCAAAACTATAAATATAAAGTTATATAAAATTACGTGTTTAACTTTAGGTAGCCTAGTCATTGTTTTGGTTTTAGGTCAGATAAATCAGCTTCACTTCGAACAATAATGGACTTTTCTCCTTCTTTCTTTCTTAGTATTACTTTGCCATTGGAAATCCGGCAGTGCGAAAATTCATTTAATTTGGTGAAATCACGGGCAAGAAAGAAAAGCCTTTTCATCTTAGGTTAAGCTTTCTGATATAAATAATGGCTTGGAAGGTCCTGGCAATTTTAACTTTTCAGTTGTTAGTCTAATATTCTCTCTGTTGCTCTTTCTGTACATTTGGATTACCTTTTCTTTCATAATTATACTAGTAAAGTCTACAAGGACTGTGCGATTAGTTGGATCACGTGAGTTGAGGCGGAAAACGTCTTTAACTTCGTTTGATTTTATGGGTATATTTAGGCTATTGCCAACAGAGACGATAGTGCTTAACAAATTGTCTTTTGTCTCGGAAGAAAGTTTTGGGATATTTTTTATTTCAATGCATGACGATCTTGATAAACGTTCGTAATTTTCCATTCTGCCTTCTAGTAATAGAATTTGAAGGAGGTTTTATTGCCTATCCTTTTCTAATTTATCAATTTGATTGATGATGGAGTCATATTTCTGCGACAAAAACTCTACGGATGCCTGGATTCCATAATTTTGCTTTTTAATATCTTCAACGGCTGCAGATTTTCTTTCTAATTTGAGATTTTGTTCCTTTTTAAGGACTTCTAGAAGATCTCTAAATTCCGTCATAAAAGAAGAAAGCTTTTCACCAACATCGTCGACGCTTCTGACGAATGGTCACATTTGGACTCGCTGTTTCAGATTCACAGTTTTTACTGAGGCTTGATTCTCCGAAATACACTGCTGTAGTGGTGACGACTTGGGGGGTCCTTTTTAGTGGCATTTTAACAAAATATTTATGATTACAAAAAAAAATCAGCAAATATAAAAAATAAAAATTAAAAATGAATATTAAAATAATAATAAATAAAAATATTTTCTAAATAAATAATAAATAATTTTAAAAAATGTACAATAAGTCTTAGACTTAGATTAGAACACACGGCGAGGCGATTTGTTAGAGCGATGTACTACCACAGGGCTGCTGTTGATCTTTTAAGCAGTTTCGTAAATTAGTCCCTATAGATTGGACGCTAAAGTACATAAGACAGGTTTAGGTGAGTTCAAAGGTCAACATAGTTGCGTCCAACGGTTCACTTGAACAAAGAACTTTTGGATTTGCGTAACTCACTTTAAACATTTAATTTACACAAGTTTTTTCCGCACATTGTTAACCAGTTTTTTTATTTAGTAATATAGTTCAAATCAGCAAAAATTTTCACTAAAATATGCACTTATTGTATTTTTAAGCCACAAATTTTAACGGAGCATCTTTAAACGTGTGTATAATCTCAGGACGCGCGGAGGGGGAGCATTTGAAATTACAGTGTGAATTTTCTTATTAACAATAAGAAATTAGATATTTTAATTTAACAGTGAAATGAGGCAAATATTTTTATTAGTATGAATATTGCAAAATATATAAAATACACTGTAAGAAAATTATATTCTTCTTTTTATTTTTCTTCATGCTGTATCCTGCACAGAATTCTCAAAGGATTACATGTTGAGTGGTGGAACTCAATGCCACACTAATATATATTCATGAAAAGACTTAATGTTAATTTTTAAGTTTAATTACAAATATATTCTTAGACCAATAGTTCCAATACCAATAAGCCAAAATTTAAAACTGAGTTTAGTTTCGTAAAAACTACATAGGATATTTTTATTATCCATAGAGATTAGAGAGTTAAATATAGCGCTACTGTAGTATCAAACATGTTTCATATTCCTTATTGAAATGTTTTAATAGAATTTATGCATACATATACTTTATAACTTATAAAGGGAAATAATGAATCAACAAAATAATGTATTTATAGGTGCCACAGACAGCAGTGGAGAGCTAATGTTCCTAATGAAATGGCAAGGCACAGATGAAGCAGATTTAGTGCCAGCTAAACAGGCAAACATCAGATGTCCACAAGTTGTAATCCAGTTCTATGAAGAGAGATTAACATGGCATACACCGGCGGCAGACGAGGGAAATACTGAAGATTGAGGTATACAATTATAATATTTTTTTTTGTTTACACTGTATCCCACGTATAGAAAGGGAGGCAGAGGGAACCTTGTGTGCAACCTAGTGTTATGACAACCCATCCTCCACCTGTGAAAGGTGGTTGCTTTGTTTTATTACCATGATGAGATCAATATAATTTATTCCTCCGAGTAGGTAGCCAGTCCCCTACTTTCAAATGTATGAGCATATAATGACAAGTACCTAGTGTCCAACCGAAACCGGTTTGTACGACCGAAACCGAATTTCGGCAATGGTCTAAGTTTCGACCAAAACCAAAACTTTTTGTAAAGATTTTATTTTGAGGAAAGAATAAAGAAAACGATACGATAGAATATAATTTATTCACTATTCACACATTCATTTAGTTTTAGATAATCATGATATACTTTTTTTGGAATGTTGCTTCCACACCTGATGCAGAACCTTAATAGTCCGACTAAACTATAAGAAATAATTGAATGTGTCAATAACAAAGGTTGTTGAGCGTGATAAACATTTTCCACTGACATGTAAAAATTGAAGATTTGGAACATTGATGAACAACTATGAAAGCCCAGCTAAACTGTAAGAAATAATGAAAAGCCGATTTTGCAAAAGCTGTTGATAGGTCGAGATCCCATTGCATAAATTTGTAGGGATCAGTAATTCTAATAAAACTTCTATTTAAGAATGATACATGATAGTAGAATAGATTATACTCGGGTTGCCTAAAAGAATCTTGCCGCAATCACCTTTAATTAATGTTTTTCGTAACTCGTTTTTGGAGAAAATTGCACTCATTTGTTTTTATGTGAATCGCACATCATCTGAAAGAAAATCGCATAAGGAATTGGAAAAACAATGGTTGCCAGTTCTGAGTCCGCCGCAAGCAGTCCGCAATATATATATATATATATATATATATATATATATTTGGAAAAGACAAGGCAAACGAGCGTTCGGGTCACCTGATGGTAAGTGATCACCGCCGCCCACGACCCCGTGCAACACCAGAGGAGCTGCAGGTGCGTTGCCTGCCTGTAAGGTGGGTTGGGCTCCGGAGCCCGGCATTACCTGATGCGAAACGCAGTGGCATAAAGCCACTACTTCACGCCGGTTTTAAATGCCGGGGGTGGTAATGATCCGGTCGAGTCTGCCCATGCGTGTTGCCATTGCTGGCGACGTGACTCTACCACACGTACTTTAGTCGCCCCTTACGACACCACCAGTACCAGGATGATCCTATTCTAGGCCGGGATCACACGGCTAAGAATTTGCACTCATGTGTTTTTTTAATGAATTGTATATCAAATTAAAGCTTATTTTTTTCTCAACACTATAACACATGGTTGTCTGGAATATAACTGCCGCAAGCAAAGGTTGCCATCATTTGAAATATTTTATTACGATTCCGTTTGACTGAGAATAGACGATGAAATGGGCGGCTTGCCTTATGTTTTAAAGTCAAATATTATATAATAGTAGGTCAATCTTCAAATCAATGTTTATTTTAACTGTTCACCTGTTAAATAATGCTTTTAATCATATTAAGTACATACAGAAAACTATTTAAACATGAAATGATCCTTATTTTTCAAGTGAAATAATGAATCCATCATATTAAGTCTTTGCTAAATCTGTTTTCTAAATACTAATACTCATTTAAATTATCGTTTTAAAACAACTAAATTATCTAATTAAGTAAATGTTTACAAATATCAATCTATTATAAGGTATTAATTACATCATTTCCTTAATATAATGAAGAGAGAAAATTATTGCAGATATTTTATTCTATTTTATATGATATCAACAGGTAAGCCGCCCATTTCATCGTCTATTCTCAGTCAAACGGAATCGTAATAAAATATTTCAAATGATGGCAACCTTTGCTTGCGGCAGTTATTTTCCAGGCAACCATGTGTTTTAGTGATGAGAAAAAAATAAGCTTTAATTTGATATATAATTCATTAAAAACACATGAGTGCAAGTATTAGCATTAAGTGACCTGTTTAAACCAGGCAACCCTGGGCTTGCGGCGGACTCAGAGCTGGCAACCATTGTTTTTCCAATTCCTTATACGATTTTCTTTCGAATGATGTGCGATTCACATAAAAAACATATGAGTGCAATTTTCTCCAAAAACGAGTTACGAAAAAAATTAATTAAAGGTGATTGCGGCAGGATTCTTTTAGGCAACCCGAGTATAATCTATTCTACTATCATGTATCATTCTTAAATATAAGTTCATTAGATTTACTGATCTCTACAGTTTTAAGCAATGAGATCTTAGGCCATGAGCGAGATGAGAATTTTCAGTTGAGATATAAAAATTGAAGATAAGAAATAGTTAAATGCGGAATCGACCTCACAACCGCCGCGTTACAGTCATACCCTATCTACAACGAGCTAACTGTAATTTACAATGATTTCTAGATGAGAGATAATTATTTTTGCTGTAATGGTTGGTTATATCGTTTCGATCATAGTTTCCGAAACCGAAACTCGTTTTTTGCCGAAACTCGATTGTAACCGAACTTTTGGTCGGTTACTAACTAACCCTGACGATATATTTGCTTTAGTTGCAGTTTTGTAAGTCCCATATTTAAGAAATATTGATGAATATAAAAAATTGTTAGATAATTTTTTTGAACATATGCAAGAAGATTTAAAATTAAAATAGTTTTACTATCTTATGTTTCAGGTATGTCCTCCATAACATGTCTCACAGAAAAAGCTGTCATGGTAAAAACTAGACAAAAGTTTTGATATTATTTTTATAAGTACTTTTTTGCACAGATTTAATGAGCGGAGCGGATACAGATTTTATTTTTCGTATAATAATAAAAATGCTACATATTGTAGATATTTGAATCTTGGCATTTATAAAAACTAAAAATGTTCACTTTCAGGATAGACAAAATTCGATGTGATATTGATGAACATTGAAATGTAATGACAGTAAATACTACTTAAAATAATTATTTGTTTATACATCGAGAAATGTTATATAGATTTGAAAATTATGCTATATATATAGAAATATCCTTTTACTTTTTGACGAGTACTGAAAATTTAACTAATAATAATTGACACAACATTTGTAAGTTTTAAAATTCAAACAATTAAATGTTTTTAATAATGATTCTTTGTATAATATTATAAGTCTTATGAACTTACACTGAACAATATAGCTGTCAAAGGGACATGGATCAGAACATTCTTGGTGAATATTCCATTTGGTGTCTCAACCAATTAAAAAAATTACATTCGATAAGTAAAAAAAATAGTTGTATATGATTAATATGTAAGTTTAAATGCAATAAAAAATATTTGCCAATTTTTTTTTTATTTATTTAAATTACCACATTAATGGATGTACAAACATCAATCATCATTGCAACTACTTGAGTTGTGAATTCATAAAATATTCCAAAAATCATATTCTAAATCTAAATTTAAGTTATTTAGGAATATTAATTAAAGAGAAAATTTAAACATTATTTATAAAATTATTAAAATAAATAAAAGACATATCAATGTAGTTATATATATTTTTTTTAATTACATGATTTTAAAATCAATGAAAAAATGCTATCTATCCATATTTGGTGTAGACAACAGTATAAAACATTTCATACAATTTTACAAATTATTTACATTACATTTTGATCCCATTTGGGATGACATGGTTTGTTGGTGAAAGAGAACCATACTAGCACTTCCAAAAGAAAAAATATAAAGAAAATCAAATAAATGCATATAACAATTTACAAAAACTGCTGTATGTTGTATACAAGTGATATTAGAGTTGATGGTATTTTTCTTTTATGAATTTCTAAAAATGCTAGTGTGATAAGTATTCTAAGTGCGCTTCTATTGTGTAGGAGAGAACTCAGTGGGTTCGAGAATACGGCAGTGCATTTCTCGAATAAGGGGTACTGTATAGGCAACACATTCATCCCAACCAGGATTGCGCCATGTGCTCTCACGGGTTTCACGACGGGCTTGCAAATCTTTGTAGCCTGAAATTTAAGAAATTATATAACAAAAAACATCACATTTATTAATATCACAGTATCAAGAGTATGGAAGAACATGTGGAAACTATTGTGGTGCTATGGGACAGCATTTTACTGCAAAAGTCATGCAAGTTCAATCCTCACTTAGGGTTGTGAATTGAATTACTTTTATTGCTCTGGTAGACTAAGCGGGGCATTGAGTTCCACTAATCAACTGGCAAATGTCTGAAAGTACAGGAGAACATAGTATTCTATCACTAGATTCTCTGTCATATCTAACTCAGTCAGGGGCACTAAGACTGTTTCCAGAGAGTTCCTAAGGTAACAATTTTGCATTTTACATCTTGAAAAAAAAAGTAATGGACATTGTATTTAACTTACACCAGATATGATGTACATTATAAAGTCTCCCAATTTGAGAAAAGTATCCTGCAAATGCTTCGTTTTGTGAGCGTCGGTAGGTGAGACCACGGGCCCAGTTGTTGCCCCACTCAATCATGGTGCCTGGTTTGAGACTAAAATTGTGATTATTTGAAATTAGTGTTATATTTGTATACTTCATAAATCATAATTAGATATTATTTTATATATACCTGTAGGACCTAATTTCATAAATATTTTTGTCTGGGCGTGGTTCTCCAGATGGCCAAAAACTAAATGCAAGCAAATACTGCAAATGACGAGATCTTACGAAGTTGCCTCTCTCTTTTTCTAATGCACGGTAATCCTAAAAAAGAACAAATCATTTTAATATTATTTAATATTATTACTTATGACCTAAAAAGAGAAGACACATTTACAATTTCCAAAAAAGAATACAATATTTTATAGGCAAAAGTTAACTACAATATTGAAAAAAAAAAATTATTACTTTATATTGTTTAAATAATCTATTTATAATATACTTATTTTGAATATATATATAATATATTACAATATTGGCTCCCTCTCGCTAAATAACCATTCTAAGCAATTGTCTTTGGGTAGAGGAAATATGTAAAAATCTAGGGAGATTTTTACATATTTCAGAGATGATCAGAACTCTAATCTCCCTAGTAGCAACAATAAGAGGCCACGGATTTAAATTCTGTTACATTGAAATTTTTATACATTTCCTAAAAAGTATTTTTCTTTCCTAAGGCTGGAACAAACCTTAAAAATATTTTTTTATTTCAATAAAATAGGAGTACACTTACTGGGTTTTCTTTAAATAATATTTTTGCTTTGTCAATTTTCTCAAATCCACCCACATAGCGCCAGAGATGAAGTGCTTGATCCATGTCTCCCACAGATACAGTCCATGATCCAACTAATTCACATCCAAGTTCTGATTTGCGAGATTCAACAAATGCTACTGATGTTTTGCTATTTAAAAAGTGGGTGAATTAAATGATGACAAGAAAAAAATTTTATATGTAACAATATATTTTTTTTTGAACCTATAAATGTTTAAGTTCAGCAAAAAAAATTTATTAAAAATGTTCTTTTGTAAAAGAGGCTAAAAACATATACATATAAGAGTAGATGTAAGGTTCCTTAAAAATGCTTTCAAATATTTATATTTACGAGTACATTAGATTATTTATCTTAAGGGTCATGGACATCTTGAGATAATTCAATCTATCATAACATTTTCAAATAGAAGTATATTTTCATATATGCAACTGACAAATCTATTTAGGGAATGTTGCATAATCACAAACTTATTTGTTATACGATTAGAGTACAACACATATAAATACTATGTTTATAATGTACGTACTAATTTTGTAAGTATTTATCCACTGAATCGGGCCGAATATTATGAGTGTGCAACGCATACACTATCTCCTTGTCGCTAAGCATACGACTATGGGATTCTTTCGTCGGTTCTATCTTTCGCACTAATAATTTCGACAGCCAGCCATCATCAGCATTCAATCTTGTACTTGTTGTCGATATTAACCTATAATATAAGCCATTGTATATGTTAAATTTTCCATAATAAAATTAAATAACACATATCATTTACAACATTTATACCTTGAGTTTTTAGGTATTGCTGAATTTAAAGCTAGAATTCTATTAAGAGAATTCATCTTCACGAAACTCTAATTTTGCTTAAATGTTTTGCAAATTTCACTTAATTTGAAGCCGCCAATATATCTACTTGCTGTTATCAATTCATTTGACTAAATCACTTGAAGGTTATCTTGAAAATAGAATTCGGTCGAAAAGTGACATCTGTTGTAGATGACCGCAAACAATATGATAACAAATTTGACAATATATATAAAATATGACAGACTATGAAATTGTATTAACTTGGCAACATATTTATGAGTCTATTGTAAGCCAGTATATAAATACGCAATAGTATTTTTAAATGACTTTAGCAATGAATATCTTAGTGTCACAAGAAATTGATACAAAATTATATTAAATTTCAAAGATGGTGGTAAATTTGAACGAAAATAAATAGGAATTAACTCCCTTTAAATATACAACGTGAAAAATATGTAGTACTACTCTTAAAAAATATATAAATTCATACTGCCTAGACTGTAAAAGTAGTGTAATTTATACACTCCGGTGTAGCCGCTACACTTAATCATTGACAAAAGAATTGTCAAATGTCATTTTCATCGTTAACTTGGAAGTAGATTTTGTATTTTTATTTTGATATATAAAGCAATAAAAAAATTGGCCTTTATTACGAACATAATTGACTAATTAGACCCCGTTATGGGTGAGTGTATATAATTTTTTACTAAAATATTGCCTCTTTATATAAGTGGGCGGTGTTGTTAAAATCTCTAATTGAAAGTGATAAAAACTTGAAGTTATGTTTCTATATACAGCGTCGAGTGAAGTAACAAAGCTTCAGCAACATTTGGCGCTCCTGAAAGAAGAATATGGGAAATTGCAGAGTCACTGTTCAGAAGTGGAGCGAAAATACACTCTGGCTGCAGCGTCGGCTGGTGACCTAAGTGAAACCAGTTTTGTTGCTAGACTTCTTATGACTGTATCTGCATTATATGGTCGAGAAACTTATTCTGATATCGTAATTAAACTCCAGAATAAAACAGTCCCTGGACATAAGTTTGTTTTGAATGCTCGCTCTGATGATTGGAATGAAGAAGCCCTAAAAAATTCATCGGAACTAGGTAATTTTTAATCTACTAATCACATTTTTTTCAATCTTACCATTGTTCATTACAAATGTAATTCCCATTTATTTGGTAGATCTTAATAGATGTTTATTAATTTTATTGTAGATTGGTCCAATTTGCCAGATGATGTTGGCTCAGCCTTGTTAAAATGGTTGTATACTGATGTGGTAGATCTTTCTCGTGGTGATTCCTTTGCACTTCAGCTTATGAAGTCAGCAGCAAATTTCAAGTTATATGGACTAGTTGGAAAATGTGAACAAGCACTAATTGCATCAGTAGGAGTGAGGTAAGCTCATAATAAATATGTTATTTTATACATTTCTTCTATAATTTTCTCCTCCAAAAATATTCAAAATATCATTATAATATATTTTTAGGGTTCCTTACCTAACATAATACCTTAAAAACAGGAACTCTTATAGGATCACTTTGTTGTTGTGTTTGTTATGTATGTACATCGAGGGAACAAGTTGAAATTCAAATCAAATACTCAAACCTATTATCCTACCTTTGAGGCACAAAAAAAATTAAAGCTCTAAGTCTAAGTGATCAAAAGATACAGATAAATTTGTATGAACATAATTTTTATTATGAAATTTGCTTTGCTGTCCCTCCTTATAATGAACAAATTAAGGAAAAATTCTTCATAAATGTAAACTTATTTCAATAAAAACATCAACTTCTATCTTCTTCTATAGTTGTTATCTGAAACAAAATGAGCAAATAAATAAACTTAAATCTGTCAACTTTTATAAGTCACATTCCTGTTTACCTATTAATAAACATAAAAGTAGTAGAGAACAAACTTTTGGGGGGAAGGGGGTGTGGGCGGTGGTCTCAGTTTGTTTATTTGTTGAATTTGACATTTCAAATATAGAGACCTTGGGAGTTTTTAGTCTTATTCATGTTTATCTCAGTGTCGTGACTCAATTTACAAAGATTTCTGGTTTGAGAGGGTGATCTGATTGTCAACTTTAAAGTTGTGGGAATAGATTATCTTAGATGATTATATTTATATTATTTTTATTTCCCTGCTCTAGTAGACAAATTGTGGTGTTAAATTTTGATACTCAACATGACAATGTCTTGAAAATTTGGCAGGTTAATAAACAAATACCATTTTAACTTTTCAGAACTTGTGTCAAATTTTATTCGGCAGCTGATGAAATTGGGGCATCAGCATTAAAAGAGCATTGTTCTGGACTAATATCAGCTCATTGGGATGATCTTACAGGTATTTTTTTATGTTATTGTTATTTTTAAGGGAAGATATCTTATTCTGAATTTGAAATTATGTTATATTGTATGAATAATTTTGAAATGCTTCTGACTGTATCATATCTCAAAAGTAAAAAGTTAAACCCATGTTGGATAACTTTCTTGTATGTCTCTTTGTCTGTATGTATGACAAGATCATTCTATCTTAAGATAGATACATTCCATTCAAAATTAATGCATATATCGGCAAACTTAAGTTTGTCAACTTTTGTATTTTTTACTTAACATTGTCCTATAATCATGGTATGGAACCCTCAGTTGGCGAAGCCAACTCGCACTTCACAAAATTTTATTGTATATTAAGATCCATAAATAAAAAAAAATAATCCAAAGATCCATAAATGATTTTCTTTTTTTGCTTATTTAGTTATTTACATATTATCTGTTGTACAATTAAATAAATCATTTAAAAAATATTATAGTATTAAGTTTTAAGGCAAAGCTGTATATATATAAAATGGAAGTCAATAAGTGCAGCACATTTAATTTTTTTTGTAGATGATTCACTACATACCTATGTTTATGAACATAAAATTCGAAATCTCCTGTAAAATTGTTAGTTGTCACGTCTGACAATGTTAATGGGAACAGACAATATGTTTGTTAATGATTGAATGCCTGATTCTTAATATTTATTATGGCAGATAGCAAAATTAGCCTGTTCATTTTATTTTTTTCATCTTCATACTGTATCCTGCACACAATAGGATAGGATGAGGGAACCTAGTGTGAAAAAACTTTGTTCCCCATTTTCTGCCGAATTCTGGAGGCATTATGTGTTGAGTGGCGGAACTCAACGCCGCGCTTAACCGCGACACCAGAGCGAAGAAATGAAAATATAAATTTAAACGCAGTCGCGTTTACACTTTGTACCTCTACTTTTTTACATTCCAATATTATATGTGCATACTCAGTGCGCTTCCTATTCGGTATAATTCGGTCATTAATCATTAGTACAGCCGGCAGACGGTACTTAGAGCAACTTTGTTCGATTTTCACTGTAGTGTGTAGTTCTCTACAGTGAAAATCGAACCTATAACCATAGCGTTACTCAAATAAAATATTTCAAAGATTTTTCCAAATCGTATTCTTTTATTTTTGACGTAAATAAAATTGTGTAACAGGAGAAGATTTTGCACACATGTCATCAGCTCTGCTATATCGTATGTTGAAGAGTAAAACTCCGCAGCCCCTGCATGGAGCGGTCAGGTTGCTGCGAGAGGACGTCGTGTTCCTGTGCCTCGTTGAAAACCATGCTAATGTAAGTACTTTTGTTATTTATTGTTATATTTATATTTATTAAATATAAATTAAGTCAGGTTTAATACTAACTGCTTCGAAAATAAAAACAAAGACTTTAGTATTCACAAATTTTACAGTGTAATAGCATTGGCTGTACCAGATAAATATTTATTTTGTATATTTTTGAGTATATTATAAATTTATAAAACGAATTGCTGTTCTGAAACTGCTTAAAAAGCTTTCAAAATAGTGTTCCTCACACTATTATATTACTATTTATTGGCAATTGAGAATTTGTTCGTATTTTTCATCAGGTACGTATTATCAAGTATTAAGATTTGGCTATCCTACTTTCTTGTTATTTATTTTAACACAAGCTACCTCTATGGTAGGTTGATCGTACTAACATTATTAATGTGAAAGTTTGTGCGGATGGATGTTTGTTCCACTTTCACGCAAAAACTACTGAACTCTATATACACAGTTTATACATCAGAATTTATGTTAAGATTTTGTAAAATTTGTATGATTTTGAGAAACTCTTTCTGTGGGATAGTCTAGCGTAGAGCTACAACACGCAGTGTATAATATTAGTAGGATAATAACAAAAACATTTGCAAAAACTGAAAAAATTACATATGACGGAAGTGTGTCCTACTTTAAAAGTTCTAATAAAAAATCCCCGACCATACCGTAATCATTGTGTTTTACAAATTACAAAAAGAATATGACTTATTTACGAAAGAATTTTTAACAATGTAACTCTTCACTTTATGTATTAAAAAATTCCTATTACATGATTATTTACATATTATAAAAGCACACGTTAGCAAATATCAGAGATAATGTGGATCTGAATGTGAAATGTGGTCTCATATGTAAATATGAGATCAGATGTGTAGGCGTGAGAGTACTTATGAGAATGTGAAATCTCAAGTGTGGATATGAGATTACACGTGTGAACTTGAAATTTCTAGTGTGGCCATGAGATCACATGTGTGGATGTGAGATTACACGTGTGAATTCACACATGTGAACGAGAGATCACATGTATGGATGTGAAATCACATGTGTGGATGTGAGATCACGTGTGGATGTAAGATCACATGTGTGGATGTGAAATCACATGTGTGGATGTGTGAGCACATGTGTGGATGAGAGATTACATGTGTGGATGTGAAATCCCATGTGTGGATGTGATGTCTCATGTGTGGATGTGAAATCACATGTGTGGATGTGACACCACATGTGTGGATGTGAGGTCACATGTGTGGATGTGAAATCACATGTGTGGATGTGAGAGCACATGTGTGGATGTGAGATCACATATGTGGATGTAAGATAACATGTGTGAATGTGTGGTCACATGTGTGGATATGAAATCACATGTGTGGATGTAAGATCACATGTGTGGATGTGAGGTCACATGTGTGGATGTGAAATCACATGTGTGGATGTGAAATCACATGTGTGGATGTGTGATCTCATGTGTGGATGTAAGATAACATGTGTGAATGTGTGGTCACATGTGTGGATATGAAATCACATGTGTGGATGTGAGATCACATGTGTGGATGTGAGGTCACATGTGTGGATGTGAGATCACATGTGTGGATGTGAAATCACATGTGTGGATGTGTGATCTCATGTGTGGATGTGAGATCACATGTGTGGGTGTGAAATCACATGTGTGGATGTGAGATGACATGTGTGGATGTGAGACCACATGTGTGGATGTGAGGTCACATGTGTGGATGTGAGATCACATGTGTGAAAGTGAGATCACACATATGGATGTAAGATCACATGTGTGGACTTGAGAATTCTAGTGTGGACTGGAGATCACAAATGTTGGCGTGAGATTACGCGTGTATAAAGAAATTATCATATTATATAAGTATGCTACAGCCGTATATACATATACGAATGCATCGATTTGTGATTTTATATATGGTCAGTATATTAAATAAATTATAGCGTTGTTTTAGCGGACGAAACCGCGAGCAGGTTGCTTGTACTTATATATTGAATTGAATTAAAATAAATATTGTTGTTATACTTATACATATATTGAATTACTGTGCGAAAGAAAGATCTAGGCATATTTTTCCTATACATACATACTTTATTAATATAGCACTCGAAAAAATAAACTCAACATCATAATATTTTCAAATAGCCTTTAAGTAGCCGTACATATGGGAACAAATTTATAAACAATCTTCAAGAGATACTCAAAATATACAAAATATTATTAGTACCGTTTACTTAAATAATAGTATTCGTGCTGCATTGATTTTGTTTGAAATGAAAATGAAACTATTTTTAAATATAGAATTGTAATAGTTATAAATGTTTACTTGAAGTCGCCTTACTTGCATTAGAAACACAAACAAGGAAACTTTGCTCGCGGTTTAGTGTTTAACCGGTTTTTGAACACTTTATTGCCCAGCGCTGGTAAGACTGACCAAACCAAGACAAATTTGGGTGGATAGTGGAGAATGGTGTCCTGACAACAGCTGGGTTCATTATCATAATAGGAGAACCAGCTTGGTTACACTAAAATGTGTATAATAAAAATATATTGTAAAGAAAAGGAGATAATAAAGTGGTTATGGATATATTCGTCAAGACGCCGTTCACGCCGTTAGATATGAAATAATGAAACATTTTTTTTATAATAAATAAAACTATTTTAACCGGATTAATCGAGTATAGTTAGGATTATTATATATTTTTGGAAACCCGTCGTTTCGAACACTTTGCAGTGGTCCGTGGTCACGGGTAGTAAAATGTATAATCCAAAATATACGCGTTAAACGCAATGCCCCCAGAATTCGGTATAAAGAGGGGAACGGAGTGTTTTAATACTAGGTTCCCTCTGCCTACCCCGCTGTGTGCGGGATACAGCGTGAAGCTAAATATACGCGATTAATCCGGTTAAAATAGTTTAACTTAAAATGTGTAATAATCGTGAAAATCAAAGAACTTATTAATTAAACATTTCTCTTTGAAATATTATAATTTTTGGGAGCAAATCAAATAAAATCTCAAAAAGATTTAAGTTGTGATTTATTAAGTACATATATAACAGTATAGATCTATGTATGTATATTATTTAGTATGATAAATATGTGAGGTCACATATTTATCATACTAAAATAACCAACCAATTTTCACAAACAACTTTGGAAGGACTACTACTAGTGTTCCAGTTGTTGCACGTATCTTTTTTTGACAGTCAGCAGTAGGGGTAGGTAATTACAGTCTTACGGGATGGACAGAGAATTTAATGGTATGCCCATTGCCCATCCCATTCACTTCGGCCTCGCTTCGTATAAACTATTCTCATTTTTTGAGACTCAGATTTCCCCGAAATAGAAATAGTATAGTAGAACTTAGAGGGATTTGAACCCGCGCCTCTTTGGAAACCGTCCAAGCGCTCTGACCAACTTAGCCATACGTTGTTATGGAGCTACGTCGAAATTCTTATACGCTTGTTACAACTTATTTATGTTGTTAGTATCTCTGTATCGAGATTTTTGCAAATTTCCGCTACCCAAAGATAATTACTTAGAATTATCGTTTGGCGAGATGGAATAAATTTTTTTTATAATATTTTTTAACATTTTTAAAGTGTTATTCCAAACTTAAGAAAAAAAATAATTAAGAAAACGTATAAAAATTTGAACGTAGCGGAATTTGAACCTGTGCCTCTTATAAATAGTATTCCTAGCCAACGGATACAGTTAAACTTGTCATAACTGCGTCATAATCGTACCATCACGATTTTTGTAATGTAGTAAATTCATTCAATTACAAGCGTGGAAAAGTGTCGACGAGTAGTAAAAGGAGGATGTCTAGCTATAATATTGATACATTTATATGTATATTTTATGTTTATGGTATTTAATGTGGCGCAGGGGCACAAAGTGTGACTGTAAAACCGATTGGTTGTGGGTTCGATCCCCACTCGAGGAGATGAAATATTTACTTAAATTTATATTTCCATTTTCTTCGCTCTGGTGTCGAGGCAAACCACAAGTTCTGCCACTTAAGAGGCAATGCCTCCAGAATTCGGCAGAAAGTGGGGAACGGAGTGTCTTAACAGTAGGTTCTCTCTGCCTACCCTGCTATGTGCGGGATACAGCGTGAAGCAGATTTTTTTTATTTTTTATTTATTTATTTATTCTTTTTAATTTATTTATTTCTTACAAATAGGATGCACACTTCCCATTAACTACATTCTTGAAATAAATGCGGGGAACCCTTGGAAGTTTGTGTCAGAAAATACTAGTTTTATGTAAAATAGGTACCTAATGACAAAAAGAAATAACAGCCTAATGAGTAAATAAATATATAGTGGATTAAACTAAATGAAAAATTGATAATTTAATTAGGCCAGTGACAAGCTATTTCTGTACGTACATTTGATATGAGCATAAAGTAAATTAATTTTATTTTACCTTAACACACATAAGTGATGAGTACATGTTTATATTACACAAAAATATATAAAAATTAAATATTATATTCTTTGCACAGATAAAAAAAATAGTAAAATACAATTGAAAAGATATGTTTACAACGGCGGGCTTATTTCTAAAAGAAATCTCTTCCAGAAAAATAAAATAAAAAAAAAATAAGCGGCAATTTACAAATTGGTTTAAACTTAAAAAGTACTAAGTAAATATATGTATGTACGATATAAATGCATGTTTTACTAAACTCAACTATCGACTATTTTACAACTTAACTTGTTTTTAGCATTAACCAAAATCGCGCTTTAAAAAAATAATTAAACTACAGATAGATTTAACATTTTTTTTTTATTTTCAGAGTAAGTGGCGTTTAAATATAGAATTGTTAAAAAAAAACGCAAATTTTATATTTCTATGTATACTTAATACATACGTACAACTAACAGAACTTTGTTCATTTATTGGCTTTATAAATTATTATAAAAATATTTACACATATCGATTAATATATATAGGCATATACAGATATTCCTTATAGCCTAGGATTCCAGGGCCTCCAGACCTACGTCATTTTAGCAATGCTGTAATTTTGTGGTTAAAAAGTCAAATATATAGTTAACACCGTATTGCTATTTACTAACTTGAAAGTGGGACCGTTTCAGAGGTAGTGTCAGTTTATTGTGTTTAATGGTGAATTATCAAATTTTCCTTTAGTCTATATTGACTAGTATTAGATTAAAAGATAAAATTGAATTAGTTTTTTTTCTATTTGAAACGTATTTACGTTTATTTCAACCTAATTACTATTTTTTTAAAAGCCATATAAATACAGATTCAGCCGAGAATTCCTTATACACTATATGATAATATAATTATCACCAATTAACTTTAGTGTATTTATATAAAGAGATTATTTGGTTAGCATGGATCAAATCCATCTTTAATATGGAATAATTACATTAACTTTCACAGATATACTATAGTTTGTATTATATTTATTAACATGACTAAAATAAATTATTTCTAAATGTCTTAACTAGCTAATGGTATACGCTATTAAAATAAATAAATATAAGCTAACGTTAGTTAGAACAGCCCGAGAGTCATTGCACAGGTGTCCTCTACAGTAACAATTGAGGATTTTAGCTAGTCTCATATCGGAAGTGTCCTCTTTGCAGTCTTCGTCGTATACTTCATACGCAGTGTAGACGTGTTGCCATTTTCCATTAATTTTTGCCTGATCGCCGTCTAGGGTTTGTGGAGCGCAACCCCTTTGTACGATCGTCACTGGCGATGCTGTGAAAAAAATATATATTGTTAGCGATTTCGTGTAAAAGAGGGTAGATAAATCAAATTAAAAATCAGCTTCACGCTATATCCTGCACACAGCAGGGTAGACAGAAGGAACCTAGTGTTAAGACACTCCGTTCCCCACTTTCCGCCGAATTTGGGAGGTATTGCGTGTTGAGTGACGGATCTCAACGCCGAAGAAGGTAGATGTAGATGAAAAAGATGATAAAAACAGTGGATTTGTGTCAAGCGGGGGTAGTTCCTTGTAGGCAACGGCCCCTATTGGAAAGAAACTAGTGTGAAGTATTGTTATTAGGTGATACATATCACTTATTGCAATTACATAGTATCTCTTTGCAAATAGTTTAGAAACATATAGACGATGTGTGTTTTTATCGTGTTTCTTTAAAAAACGTTGACCGCTTCTGATTTCTAACAATATATATTTGTATTTAATGCGTTTGATTATATTGCTTATTAATAATACAAAAATATTAAATGTGGAGTTCAGTCTATTTATCCTCATCGTTAAAATAATGTTATAATTAAGTAGGTACGTATGTTATGCTATCGTTTAAATATATGACATCGAGTCCAATGCACTAATTATGTTTATATAGTTGTAAAGATTTTTTTTTCTTTTTTTATCAACTTCACGCTGTATCCCACACACACCAGGGTAGGCAGAGGGAACCTAGTGTTAAGACACTCCGTTCCCGACTTTCTGCCGAATTCTGGAGGCATTGCATGTTGAGTGAAAAGGAAAAATGTCGTTGCAAACGCGACAGGTTGTGGGTTCGATTCCCACTCGAGAAAATGAAATATTTAATCTTTTCATTTCTTCGCTCTGGTTTCGAGGCAACCTACGGTGTTTAGTTCTAAACACTCAGAATTCGGAGGAAAGTGGGGAGAGGAGTGTCTTTAACATTAGGCTTCCTCTGCACCCCTCTACGTACACGGGATACAGTTTGAAGCTGAAAAAAAAAATCACTATCAGAAATATGGCATATTCTGTATCAAAAGTGATAAAAAAATTCACAATATAAATAATTTGAACGAAGGCAAAAATTGTCGTTCCAATTAAAAGTTAAATCATTAGAGCGGCACACATTACGAGAAAGCGTGATTTGATATTCCAGTTTTAGCTAATGGGAAGTAAGTGGTTAACGAGAACAACCACTGTAGTGATGTAACCTAGCACTTGTTAATTGATCTCTACTCTCGGCGGTTGCTGTAAAATAATACAGACGCCCTTTGTGTAATTTTTGTATTTGAATGTAAGAACGCTAAGTAAAAAAAACAATTAATATAATACTTTAAGTTTAACTTAATATTTATTGTTTTTTTTTTGCTTTACACTGTATCCCGCACACATAGGCAGAGAAAAGTAAATGTTAAGACACTCCGTTCCTCATTTGCCACCGAATTCTGGAGGCATTGCGTCTTGACTGGGGGACCTCTAAAGCCGTGATTGGTGATTGTGATCTCGACACCAAAATGAAAATATATTTAACATTTTTAAGTTGTTATTCCACACTTAAGAAAGAAAAATACTTATTTAGAAAACGTATAAAAATTTGAACGTAGCGGGACTCGAACCCGCGCCTCCTGGAAACCGACCAGGACCTGGTCGGTTTCAAAATATAAAGTTAAATAGATATTTAATTTCTTCGAGTGGGGATCGAACTCACAACCAGTCGCGTTTACTGTCACTCACTTGTGTCCCTGCGCATGGTTGGCCTATAAAATATTGAAAAGCATAATATTTATTTATATTTATATTATCGTACTTTTCTTGACACTGAATAGTGAGGTTAAAGTGAGTTCTTTTTTATTCACTTCTATGAAATATACTTTATTATAATACATTTATAGTATCATCGGTCTTTATCAAAAACCCTCATTGGAATGATTTGATTTTTAAATACGTTTTTGCATATTGAAACATCTGTTTAGTGGTATTCAATGTTTGGCGTTTCTCGATGACTTTGAAGCATACGCCCATGTTTTTATAATGAGAAACATCGGGCGCCAAGGCATCGATTTTTTACTATTATTACCTACTTCTATTATATTAGTATCTATCTAACTATTAATATCTTGAGATTTTTTTTAAATAATACAAAAAAAATTATATTGTAAATTGTTTTTGTAAAAAAAAAAATCAGCTTCACGCTGTATCCCGCATATAGCAGGGTAGGCAGAGGGAACCTAGTGTTAAGACACTCCCCGTTCCGCACTTTCTGCCGAATTCAGGAGGCGTTGCGTGTAATTGTTTTTGTAATAGGTATTTTAAATAGAGAATAGTAGATTATGTACACAACAAAAGTGGTTTACGTAAATAAATATAAAAAATAGAAATATTTCTTGGATCAAAAAACGAAAAACGTAATTACGTAAAACTAAAAGTATACTATTATAATGTTTAGCTAAATATTACATACTTTGTGAGTGCCTTAGGTAGTAGTGTAATAATTTTGAAATGTTGACGGTTCCATATAAAGATTATTAGGTCGCACCTAATATGAGCTTAAAAGTCTAAAAAGGCCTAACGTGTCTGTTTTGTATGTAAAAGTAGCAACTAGTTCAGAGCTATTTTAAGTTTTGATATATTTAAAAGTCTATCTAAAATTTAGAACAACATAATTTTAGAAGATTTAGAACAAATAAAGACTTACATATAAGTATTATAATGGTTAACGGTATGCTTAGCATCAAATTCATATTTTGAATGTATTATAATTGGATATTATACTATTAGGATATAATAAATAATAAGGACAAAAGAGATATGTTTAATAAAGAGAAACGGAATTCCTCTATGTGTGTGACTAATTGGTTTTTATTTCATTCTCAGTAATATTATGTGTGGTGTATTAATATATCAAATTATAATATGCTTGAGGCCAGTCATGGCGCAGGGACTGGTTGTGGATTCGATCCCCACTCGAGGAAATGAAATGTTTATTTAAATAGGATCCCAGAAAACGTCCGAGAATGTTCTATATCACAATTTAAAAGAGTTGTGAAAAGACGTTTGTGTGTTAAAGGTTATTACCAAATTAATGATTATATAAATGATAACACGCCTTGGGAATGAAATGCTCGCTCCAGTCTATTTCAAAGTATCATTGTCAGAAACGTTGAAATGTGATTTTGTATAATTGATTTTAAAAAAATAAGTCCCGCTGAGTTTCTTGCGCCGGTTCTTCTCAGGTCTGAGGCATTAACTTTAGTGAACTGGTGGTAAATTATTTGACGTTCAAAAAATGAAGCATGTAACTTTTTATTTTGAATAAAATTATTTGACTTTGACTTTAAATGTATATTTTAATTTTTTCGCTCTTTTGTCGAGGCAAAGTGGGGAGTTGGGTTCCTTCACGAAATGCCTCCAGAATTCGGCGGAAAGTGGGGAACGGAGTGTCTTAACACCAGGTTCCCTCTGCCAGCCCTGCTATATGCGGGATACAGCGTGAAGCTGATAATAATGATAATAATATACTCACCGTCATCCCCAAATGATAATGTGGTTTGTCTCTTAAAACACATGGTAGAATGCTCGCAGTCAACTAAAAATCTATCGCTACCATCGAAATGTTTACATAATAATGAACCGTCGTTCGCTTCTTCCTCACATTTAAAACATCGAAGGCTTGATGAAACTGAAATTGAAAACCATACAGTGTTTAATTATATCTAAATATTATTTATATATTGAAGATTTAATAGATTTCCACATCTATTATCTCATACTTATAATAAAATCGTAACGGATTAGTGTCTGTACATGGAAGAGGTAATAGAAGAAAAAATGTTATTGGCCTTTATTAATGTAATAAAACCCAAAACAATGATTTTTTTTTTAAAAAAATGTCTGTTTATCTGCGTGTTTGTTTACGGTTATCTCGGAAAAGACTAAGCCGTTTTAAATGCAGTTCTACACTGTTGGATTCTAGTAAGCTTCACTTAACATATAGTGTTCGTTTTATCAATCGTTTCACAAATAAAAAAGTTATGGCAATATGAAATTAAATATAATAATTGTAAAAGCCACGCGAGGGGAGACCACTTGTTATATAATATATGTAGTAAAAAAAAATCAGATTCACGCTGTATCCCGCACATAGCAGGGTAGGCAGAGGGAACCAAGTGTTAAGACACTCCGTTCCCCACTTTCTGCCGAATTTTGGAGGCATTGCGTGTTGAGTGGCAGAACTCAACGCCGCGGTTAACCTCGACACCAGAGCGAAGAATTGGAAATATAAATTTAAGTAAATATTTCATCTCGAGTGGGGATCGAACCCACAACCATTCGGTTTTACAATGACTGGCCTCAAATATATGTAGTATAGTAGCCCATAAAACATTTAATACTGTGGGAGGACTAGACTATAATGGTTTCGTTGAATTTTAATAAGGCTTCGACAAAGAATTCATTTTGTTATGTCCAAGGACTGTGAAATAGTGTACAGTCACGCAACAGACATTATTGATTAAGTATATTCGTAATCTATTTGTTTAATTAATTTTAAATGTTGCTAATGTATTATCGGCACGAGGTGTGACTGTAAAACCGACTGGTTGTGGGTTCGATCCCCACTCGGAGTGATGAAATATTTACTTAAAGTTATATTTCCATTTCTTCGCTCTGGTGTCTAGGTTAAGCGGGGCGTTGAGTTCTGCCACTTAACACGCAATGCCTTCAGAATTCGGCAGAAAGTGGGAACTGAGTGTCTTAACACAAGGTTCCCTCAGCCTACCCTGCTGTGTGCGGGATACAGCTTGAAGCTGATTTAATTTTATGTATTAACAGTGACTAGAATTCTAAAACGGTTACATACATGAGAGGAATGTTTTTAATGCTCTTAAACGGAAGCTAATTAAATTGAGCTATTAATTGTAACAAATTTTAAAAGACGTTTCGAGCTTGGAGAATATTTTTTTTGGACTTTGGACATGCTTTACTTATTATATCTTTCATTTTATTTATCACAAGTGTATAAAAGTTCCCAATTTACCTTTACCTTTTTTTATATGATTGAAATAATTAAAATATTTAATTAAAGTGTCCTATCAAAAATATAAATGTGCAATGAGAGCCAAGTTAAAGTTAAATAATTCGTCATTCATCAAAAAATATTTAAAAAATCGAAGTAAAGAAAAAAATAATTTAACTTGTTTTCTAAAGAAANTTAATATCATTATTTAAGAATTGATTAAAAAGTACCAAGTTAATTTTAACATTATTTTTTAATAATTTATTATTCTACGCAAAAAATATATGGAAACGTGTTACAAATGTTTCGTTTAAACATTACGGTAGTGGCAATTTTTAATTATTTACATTTAGTATACTTTTTAAATTTACATAGGTATTCCGTTAAACAATCAAATAGAAAAATATATTTTTGAAAATTATCCAATTTTTTTGCAATTAATATCATATACAGCCCTAAGAAAAGAACATATTAAGCTCTAACATCCAAAACAAAATCCAAATTAAAAAAATTTTATCTTAAATCTTACTTAATTCATGTTTTAAGTAGAAATTATCCGAAAAAGGAGTAGAAGTTATCCAAACAATTACTGCTTAGTCATTTTTATTTGATCATAATAAATTTATATGGATGCAATAATCTAAATAAACTTAAAAAAATAAATAAAAGTAACCACAACCATATTTTATCCTAAGCATAAGTACAGGGGTACGCATATGCTTCTAAGTTTTCTTCTTCTTTTACGTCCAATCTATGTACATAGGCCCAAAAGCTACTTAACCTTATAATTTACTTAAACTTTAATTATAAAAAAATATATGCAAAATGCTTACATAGATTGTAGCTTATGTATTATTCTGATATAGGTGTAAGTTATATTACTTTAGAGTTTCATTTAAGTCCGTTTAGTGTTTTTTGCGTGAAAGTGGGACAAATATTCATCCGCACAGCCTTTCAAATTTATAATTTTAGTAGTATGAAGGCACTACATACTCATAAGGTTACTATACATTTTACAAACATATAGATTTAACATTATATCGATGTCAATAATAGAAATAATAAAAATTCACAATTCACGCTGTATGCATAGTGGGGATCGAACCTATAACCAGTTTCGATTAGTCACACTTTGTGCCCCTACGCACGACTGGCCTCAATAATATAAATATTAAATATTATAATATAAATATTAAAGTATTATTTGAATTAAATAATAATCAGCACGTTTATTTATTTATTAACTGTACCCATCAAACAATCGTGACATACAATATATCGTAAATTGTCGTAAACAACAAAATTTTAACAAAACTATATTCTTTATTTTATAATACAGAATTTTATGATAATATTGTGAAGGTAACTCACGCTTAATAAATAATGATAACACCAAAAAATAAATTGATAAATCCATTATATATTTGTTATACACTTATTTAGTTCGTGGCGATAAAGTCCATTGCCAAATTGCCACTGTGAAACGAAAACAAAAATTTCGAAATTATATAAAATAACACGAAACGCGCGCCGCACCGGTTGTTGCGACCGCGCACTTTGCGCGTATGGTGGCTCGTGTGGTTTACCGAGTTACTGACTGAATACGCTGCGGGGATGCAGGCGCTTGGGCCATGATTCACAGGAAGGAAGCCCAGTGGCGAAACGGGACATGTTCGAACATCGTCTAAGTAAGGCTCAAAAGACACGCACAATATAACGTTTGAGTCACGCGGTCGATACTGGCGCCGGCGCGACACTGGCTCACGTCACGCTGGCCAACTTTTGGCGGTCTCGCTGACATTTATTTATTTATTTGTATTTTTCGCTGCTCGCACTTCGTTCGAGCGATTAGAATTTTGCTTTGTCTCTTTATCGTCGTTTACGTCGAATTTATATTTTTTTATACAATGTTTTCGTGTACTTTGTTTCGTATTCTTCATGAAATATGATAATTAAAGAACAGTTGTTTTTTTCTATTTTTTGTTTTTCTTTAATTTGTTTATATTTTTTTATGTTTAATAAAAACGTTATTCGGTTTTCAATAATTAATTTAAAATATTTTTTAGTAGTATTATATATCAAAGATTATGGATACTTTGTTAATTTATGAGTTTTATGCTTTGTTGTGAAACGTTTCTCTTGATATCAGAATAATATGTCACATCCTTTACTTCTGTCGATAAAATGCCTACATGATATGATCTGGCAATTTTTTATTTGTCACACGCGTGACTATATTATACAAAAATATTTAGCGGTATTTAGTATTTATTTTTTACTACATTTCATATATAATTGACAGGAAAATATAAGCTGTTAGTGTCCTTACAAAACGTAATTATGGTGATAACTTGAATATTTTGATGCTTTAATTCCATATTCATTAAATAAAAATGCATTTTACAAGCGTTTAAAACTATAAACGCAATAGGTTATGGGTTCGATTCTCACTCGAGGAAATGAAATATTTATTTTTTTATACTATCGCTCTGGTGTCGAGGCAAAAGCGTGGCGTTGAGTTCCACTCAACATGCAATTCTTTCAGAATTCGCTGGAAAGTGGGAAGTGGAGTGTCTTAACATTAGAGTCCCTAAGGTTACCCTGTTATACATGGGTTCCAGCGTGAACGTTAGTTATGTATATCTGTCTATCTGTCCTGTCTGTGTAAACTATTAGGACCACACAATTGAGACTTGATAATCAGGTGTATTCTATAAGCCACTTCACAATTTTTGACCAAAAATATAAAAAAAAATAAGAACGTCCCTTCCCTACAAAACTACATCTTTTATTAATTTATATTAAACTAAACCTAATTTTGCACCCCGCATATATCTATAGATATACGTGTATCTTCAAATATGATACTAAGGATCCTAAAACCAGTCTTTCTCAAAATCTATCTTTTGAAAGATCTTCCAAAATGGTAAATGTATTTCAAATTGTTTCCCCACATTATTTTCAAAACAAGAAACTTATCGAAGAAATGAAACAATTCGCTGTAGATATCACTCAACACTTACCGAATTTTGATTCGATTTAGATATAGTCATGTATGACAAAAAATATCATTACATATTTATATTTTAAACTCATTTCTACAAAATAAGCTTCGAATACTTAAATTTGTCAGTTTTTATTAATTAGACTTCTTTTTAACTTAAATTCCTCGGTGCCAGTGCGACTCGCGCTTGGCTACATTTTTTTTATAAACCCCTAAATAAAAATATAAAAAATATTACAATCATCTTTGTTACTGCCGCAATTTTGAATATTTTGAATGTATATTCATATAATTCTGATCGGTTAGATACTACAGGCTTTTGACTCATCGTTTTAGTATTTCAGTCATCTGGTAAAATACATGTATGTTACATATTTACATTTACTTTTAAAATTTTGGAAATATTATTTAGGATAGGATAGGACATATCAGGTTGTGGTCTATGAATATAAAAAAATATCTAATTATACAACATATAACAGATAACAAAAAATATATTGAGGCCAGTCGTGACGCAGCGGCAAGAACTGTGACTGTAAAAGCGACTGGTTGTGGGTTCGATCCCCGCTCGAGGAGATGAAATATTTACTTAAATTTATATTTCCATTTCTTCACTCTGGTGTCGCGGTTAAGCGCGGCGTTGAGTTCTGCCACTCAACACGCAATGCCTCCAGAATTCGGCAGAAAGTGGGGAACGGAGTGTCTTAACACTAGGTTCCCTCTGCCTACCCTGCTGTGTGCGGGATACAGCGTGAAGCTAATTTT
>JAAIXJ010000457.1:88165-138540 GCA_013403705.1 Heliconius hermathena | reverse complement strand
TCAGCTTCACGCTGTATCCCGCACACAGCAGGGTAGGCAGAGGGAACTTAGTGTTAAGACACACCGTTCCCCACTTTCTGCCGAATTCTGGAGGCTTTGCGTGTTGAGTGGCAGAACTCAACGCCGCGCTTGGCCTCGAGACCAGAGCGAAGAAATGAAAATATAAATGTAAGTAAATATTTCATCTCCTCGAGTGGGAATCGAACCCACAACCAGTCGGTTTTAAAGTCACACTTCGTGCCGCTGCGCTACGATTGGCCTCAGCTTCATTTTAGTATATTTGATTAATCGTATTCATCGTTTCAATGTGACTTTGATATTTTCTTTAAATACGAGGGCGAAGGCGCAGGTAACAACTAGCATAATTTAATTACATTTAATTAGGTAGGCAAAGTGACTTGCAAGGCCGATGGATGTAGCATTATTGGAAATTTTCTATAATATTTTCTAGATATTGGCTATTTAATTATAATATTTTGACATACTTTATTTGTATAGTATTCGTAAGAACGTTATTTTATGATTTTTCATGAACTATTAGCTATTTTGTATAATATTTTCTAATTAGTTTGCCATATCAATCTGCCAATCACTGGATGTGTATAATGGCATGGTCGTTTATAATTTAAAAATATATACACGTCAATAAATTTTATATAAATAAAAAAGTGAATTATAAACAAAACAAAAACTCAACTGCTAAATTAATTTAATATCATAGTAACACTCGCACCACTAAGACAAATCCAGCGACGTTTGACTGATTTAACAGTTATAAGAGAACAAAGGAACGGACATACATACATTAGCACTAAATAATTGACCAGTCGGGTAAAAAGCGTGTGTAAACTGTAAAGACTTTGTTGATCAATCTAATATATTTTACGGCGTATTATCTTCCATTAGCGATTATTTTTCATTAAACGGAAATACTATTAAGTCGAAAATACTTTTAAGTTGAGAAATATAACTAATTCTAATGTATTAAACAAAAAGATAATGTTGGAAACGTAAGCTTTATTTTTTTTATTTACTATTATTTTTTTATGAATAGCATATCAACCTTTTATGGATCTATAATTTATAATGTCTAAAAAATATATATTTATAATCACATAGATATAATATAACAATAAAATTGTTATTGACATTTTTAGAGTATTAAAAATTAAATAAAATAATTTTCACGCTGTATTCCGCACACAGCAGGGTAGGCAGAGGGAATCTAGTGTTAAGACACTCCGTTTCCCACTTTCTGCGGAATTCTGGAAGCATCGCGTGTTGAGTGGCAGAACTCAACGCCGCGCTTAACCTCGACACCAGATCGAAGAAATGGAAATATAAATATAAATTTAAGTAAACATTTCATCTCCTCGAGTGGGGATCGAAACCACAACCAGTCGGTTTTACAGTCACATTTTATTTTTTAAAGTATTATTCCACACTAACTAAGTAAAATAATGTTGTTATCAGAGCATATTGGTACAAATTATAAAGCAATTAACTTATTTTACTAAGATTATAAAATATATATACGGATTGTCATAAACACGGTATTTAAGACACTGTGTAGGTAACATCACATCATATCACATATTTGCTTATAGCGTTTACCCTAATAAACAATAATTACATAATCACATTCATTGTTAATATTATAATAAATCATGAAAAATTGACATATTACTATCACATAATAAAATTGAATTATTTTAAAGATTAGATTAAAATTAAATCAGCTTCANCCTCGACACCAGAGCGAAGAAATGGAAATATAAATTTAAGTAAATATTTCATCTCCTCGAGTGGGGATCGAACCCACAACCAGTCGATTTTACAGTCACACTTTGTGCCCCTGCGCCACGACTGGCCTCATATAGAGAAAGATTAGATTGGTTAAATATAATACTTAATTTTCACAAATGTTTTATTAAAAATCACACTTTCAAATAGATCTTTGTATTACACAAATTACAATATATTTCTCAATATGGTCCTAATTTCTTTAACAATTTTCTAATAGTAAAAACAGTTGTCTTGTCAATCTTCTATTAGGAATGATTTTACTGCATAGAACGCCAAATCACATATTTTATATGCTATGTGCGTTCTTAGAGTACCTAAGTATGCGTTGCCGTCATATGTGAAATGGATGTGGCTTACAAAAATGTATAATTTGAAATATATTTACATTATAATATCTTTTTATTATCATACATGTTACTGGAATTATTAACCCACATTTGTAGATAAATGTATCGATTTAATTGACCTAAGATATTATTATTATTTATCTAATACTATTAATATATTTCATAAGGTTGAAAACCATTATCACACCCATGATGTCAGTGTAACCCTCGTGGTTCGAAGTTGGCGATGAATTGCAAAGACTCTGACGACAGTAGCAATATCTGAAAAAAAGGATAATTTATTGATTATAACAACTAATTATTTAGTTATAAATTTAGAGTCAAATCAAAATCAGACAAAGGGAACCTAGTGTTAAGACACTCCGTTCCCCACTTTCTGCCGAATTCTGGACGCATTGCGTGTTGAGTGGCAAAACTCAACACCGCGCCTCGCCTCGACACCAAAACGAAGAAATGGATAGATGAAGAAAAAATAAATTTAAGTAAATATTTCGTCTCCTCGAGTGGGGATCGAACCCACAACCAGTCTGTTTTACATTCACACTTTGTGTCCCTGCTCCACGACTGGCCACATAAAATTAGATATGATTAAATAATTGTTATTAATATTATAAAAGAAATAAACAAAATAATATAACAAAACCAACTATACAGTGTAAAGATAAGTCGCACTGCCCAATCTTCAATACTACTGAAATGGAGGTTAAATAGAAAACACATTTACAAATGACCACTAGGCTGATAAGGACAAATTGAATTCTTCCTCTAAAACAGATGTATTAAAGCCGAATATAAAATATTCTAAAATTAAACCGTGAGATTGTTCTTGACAAAATATTTTTTTATATCTTGGTTATTATTATAGACGAATCATAATATTTGCAACTTTTATTGCATTAAATATTTTTTTGACATTATAAGGCTGTAGAATGTCTACGAATAAACTGATACGCTAATTATTTATTTAGAAAATTAGGTACAGAATTTGTATTGTATGGTTGGTAATTAAGAAGCCAAATTGTGCAGAGATTGTTTCATTTATATGAAATAAAACGTTTAAATATTATCAAGAAATAATTAATTCTAAACTGAACTGTAAGCTTTGTTACAATAACTCGAAAAATGTCTCTTTTGAAAAAAGGTATCGTTTTTATTTACTATTTTATTCACCATAAATATATTTACCTTGTGGACGTGGTCCTCTGTCCTTTGTCATCGATTTGAGAACAACCCTCTATATATGGCTCTAATATTTCTGTTTTAGATGACCACCGACCGTTCTTATAGTCTTGATACTCATTCTTTTGTGGAGCGCAATCTCGAAGCACACCAGTAATTCTTACTGAAAATATTAAATGTTTATCCCTTATTTACTGTATTTAATATTTATTTTAATAAATAATTTATCAGCTTCACGCTGTATCCCGCACACAGCAGGGTAGACAGAGGGAACCTAGTGTTAAGACACTCCGTTCCCCACTTTCTGCCGAATTCTGGAGGCATTGCGTGTTGAGTGGCAGAACTCAACGCCGCGCTTAACCTCGACACCAGAGCGAAGAAATGGAAATATAAATTTAAGTAAATATTTCATCTCCTCGAGTGGGGATCGAACCCACAACCAGTCGGTTTTGCAGTCACACCTCGTGCCACTGCGCCACGACTGGCCTCACTTTTTATTTATTTATTTTTAAATAATTTACTTATACATCATTTATACCAAAATTCTATATTCGACCATCTCCATATATTAAAAAATAAAACAATACTAAAATAAAGTTTCTGAAACTAAAAAAAACTTGAAAAAACCTCAGATTTAATTTGTAATATTACATAAATGTACCTCCGTCTTGTATATCCAGATGAAATTCTTGCTTCATACACATCGTGGAGAATGGACATTCAACTATAAATTTTTCAGAATGGTCAAAATGTACACAGAGCCGCTTTGTTGTGTTATAGTATTGACCAGGCGGCGGATTGATCAGACATTGGTAGCACTGTAGTGACGACACTTCTGGAAACAAAAACATATTTAACCAATAATTACCTGTTTTAGTACATACTAAATATTACGAATGGCATTCTAAAGTCAAATAAAAAAAATACATACTGCAGTTTATATACGATTTGAAAGAAATTTGAAATAGTTTTGGATTTGTGAGCTATATTTATTCTTTAAAATGTAAATGGAACTTCAGTCATTTAAAAGCAATGCTTAAGAAATTTAGTATCACTTGTCACTTAATTTTTAATAGAAAATATAATATTTTACATTTAAATAGTAAGAAACTAGTAGGACGTTTATTATAAACATATGTCAAGTTGTAAAATGTTTCTAAATATAACAATCATAATGTGGCTTTTATTCTATAATAAGTGTTTTTGTATCAGTGAGGAATATTATAACGATGATTTTTTGGAAAACATTAAAAACATAACTTTTTACAATCATACAAATTCTCGAAGTACAGTTGAAGGATCTTCTTCTTCTAACTTGAAATTAAATAACCATTTTTTCGACCCTAGTAATTCACGAAAACAATATAATTTTAACAGTAAGATGAAAAATGAAATATCTTATAAAGTTGAACCGCATGAAGACGTTGTTGGAGCTATGAAACAGGATTGCAAAAACTTCGGAAATTCCACATATCTTAATTTGGATAAAATTCAATGCACACAAAAGAAAACAAAGGTCATATTTGATTTAAAATCTTTTAAAGATTATGAATATGAGACAAGTGATATAATAACTGATAAGCTATTTCCGACTTCAGGTTCTGAAACTAACCAAGGCATTAAAAATCAAAGTCAAAATGATCTTCAAAACCAATCCGAAATAGTAAAGTCACCAAACGTAAAGTTTTACAATTTGGAATCTGCAATAAGTCATGTAATAAAAATAGAAACAAATAAAACTTTACTACGTGACAATATATGGTATGTGCCACAAGAATTCCCGTGTTGGGATTTACCTGTTATTTATGGTAAATTAGGTGAAAAGAAAAAGAAATCTGAAATATTTTTAATATACGGTGGCAATCTTGTTAACGTCATAGACAATTGGACTGAAGCACAAAACGCTTATAAAATCGGAGATCCTCCTATATCACATAATGTTAATAAATGGTGTGGATTACAGCCGTGTTATGCAGACCATACTCTTTGTCTATTCCCAGACGCCGAGGTGTCAAATATATGCGATAAAGGATACAAAGTCCGAGCACCAACTGTTATGGATCAAATCACTATAATTAGTACTATTAATTCCATGCGCAATCGCGTCGCACATGGATTAGTTAATATTTATTCACACCTGCCTACTGCTGCCAATATGCAACAAATAAACTATGATTATGATTTAGAAAAAATTGCTGAAGCATGGCTCCGTCAATGTCTGCCTGGTGCAGCACCTTGTTCTGCTCTCGACGGACTAATGGTTTCCCAACTTGAATGTACGAAATATATGAAATTGTGTTGCTTAAAACAGTTTAAAACTAGCTCTCAATGGTTTGTTTATAAAATCTATTTATTTATAAATGTTCTGTGAATGATAACATCAATCTTAAAATATTATATATTTATTTTTTTAGCACACCCTCACCGGAATGCTTCATTCATCCTGTTATTGGATGCATTCACGTTTGGTTTTCTAGTGCTGGAAATGCATTGTCTAATACAGACGTCTTATGCGGCCGGAGTACTGCAAGGACATTTAATACAGTGCAATTGCTTTGGGCGAAAACTAATAAAATTGGATGTGCTTACGGTGAAAGAGCCAATGGTAATATTAGAGTTGTTTGTAAATTTTCCCCAGGGGCACTATTTCATCTAGACACGAAATTATTTTGCGGTATGATAGATCATGGCGATATTCCATATTTTCGCAATAACGAAAACGTGACAAATTTAAATTTTTTGTCGTCTTACGGAATAAAATGGAATCATGTACGTATCGATAGTTTTGTAAAGAATGTTTCAGTAGGAAAAGGTATAAGTTCGCAAAATAAACTGGTGTTGACAACAGAAACCTCTCATTCTCAGTGGGGGGTGGATAGTTTGACAAAGGTATATAATGAAGGCTGGATCAGAAATCAATTTGATCATCACTCCAATGGTACTAGAGGTCTTGTTGCTAGATTAGTTGCGAGACATAAATTTACTGATGATAGCGAATCGAAATGTGATTCAGAGGAATCAATATATGAAGTGGGATCCCCTGGTTCTTCTTGTATAGAAAAAAGTAGCGTATACGACGGATTATGCTATGAATTTAGAGAGCCTACAGCAGGGTTCAGAGTTATTGCTATTGCGGCCCCGATAGCCCTTTTTTCCTTAATATTATATGATCTTTTTAGTGGAGTTATAAGACAGACAAATTATTAATTATATTTATAATATTATTATAATTCATTTTAGTTATATACTGCTTAATGTTACAATATAAAAAGTTTGTCGTTGAACTTCATACCTACAGTTTATTTGGGTAGGAAAAGAGCGGCTATAGCGTTATAAAAATATTATTTTAAACCTTGATATAAATCACTTAATATAAGAACTGATACTTATTTAGAAAACGTATAAAAATTTGAACGTAGCGGGATTTGCACCCGCGGCGCCTGGAAACCGACCAGGCGCTCTGACCACTAAGCCATACGTTCTCATCAAGCTACGTCGAAATTTTAATACGCTTGTTACAACTTATTAAAAAAAAATTATACGTTTTCTAAATAAGTATTTGTCTTTCCTAAGTGTGGATTAAGACTTTAAAAATGTTTAAAATAAGAACTGATGTTAATTTTATAACTAGCTCTCATGAATCATCACACTTTTATGATTCAGCAATGATCATTCTTATACTATGTGCCGTATTTACTTGATAGATGAAAGGTGTAAGCATTTTTAATAAATTTTGTTCTTTGTTTGTTTCTGTAATATATTTGATCTGAAAAACAATGTAGTCACACGGTATTGTCGAGCATATAAAAGTAAACTTGACAAATTTAAGTGAAAACCATATGTTTGCGGTATATAGTACCAATTTACATCATGCTCGGAAATCATTAAAATATTAAATATCCCGCCAGTCTCAAGGCTAACAAGCGGTTTTTTTAAAAACTATAATATTTATTATTCATAAATTACTATTAAAATTTTATAGTTCTTGTTACAAACCTGAAAAAACCCCTTATGTTTTTAAAGACGCTCTATTTTTTTAAATTACATATGTGTAACCTACTTGATATGATAATACGTTTTGAGCAACGAACCATACGAGACTAATATTGAGCTATCTATATTATATATATANATATATATATATATATATAATTTTTTTATGAATTCTATATAAAAATTGTATAGAATTCATAAAAAAAAAAAAATTGTATATGTGGACAATATTCTATTTTAGCACAAACATGTTGTCACAAATATCATTTATTTATTACTTATAAATTTAGTTTAAGAAATCATATAATTGAAGTTATTTTAGTCACTTAGTTGCAGTTCTCCATATTTATAATCTTAACCTTAGTTTTTAGTTATAATAATAACAAACAATATAAAAAATATTATTTCGTTAAAATTACAGAATTTTACATACTCTATATAAAATAATATTCTGTAATAACACTATTTTGACAAAATGTGTGTGAAAAGTTTGTCCGAGTGAAAATCAAGTGGCGATTGTAACATAATATTATTTATTATGTATGTACATTCTTACATTATACAATTATTTTAAATTGTTAATTCTCTTTATAAGTTGCTTTAAGTTCAAATAAATTAAATTCACAATGTTAAATGGATAAAAACGAATCAAAATTCAAAATCGGCCTCAAATGGGCCTTATTTAAAATTTATTTTAGTACAAAAAACATGAATGTCGTTTAGATATTTAAAATTAGTTTTGACATGAAAGTCGTCAGCATATATTTTTTTTTATTTTTGGTATTGTTCAGACGGTTGACATTAAACTTTTACTTTTAAATCTAAAAGAGACTATGCTTGGACTATATATAAACATATTCTTAGGCTAGTCTTATTTTTATATAGTGTTGTCATGATTTAGCCTAACTACCTCAAAAACTATATATTATAAATAATGTATTAGGTTTTTTTTATTTTATAATTATATATGCATATCAGACTCGGGTCGACCCCGAACAATAAGGAAACAAAAATTGATCAAAATTTGCAAGTTAAATAGTTAATTGATTTAGTTAATACTTGCATTTGACTTGGACTTGGATAGGCCAGTCGTGGCGCTGGGGCACAAAGTGTGTCTGTCAAATCGACTGGTTGTGGGTTAGATCCCACCACGAGGAGTTGAAATATTTGTTTAAAATTATATTTCCATTTCTTCGCTCTGGTGTTGAGGCGAAGCGCGACGTTTCCACCGAATTCTGAAGGCATTGTGTGTTCCGCCAGTCAACACACAATGCCTTCAGAATTCGGTGGAAAGTGGGCAACGGAGTGTCTTAACACTAGATGCCTACCCTGCTGAGTGCGGGATACAGTGTGAAGCTAATAATAATACTTGGATAGGCGATGCGATATATAAAAAAATACAATACGAACCTGTACTTATAAAAGATATAACAATCGCTATACTCAAAGCGAATTGCTCCATGGCTATAAATCGCGTTGCCAAAAGTTGTTAGGTCCGGTTAACGTTTTCGTAATAGACCTTCTCATTGAGTCGGCTGTTCGTCTTGCGTAGGGTTTTTCTGCAACACAAATGGAAAAAATATAGCAGAGTAGGTCTAGTAAAGAAATGAAATTATTAAATATTTCGTTACCCTGAGCGGAAATTGAACTTACAACCTGTCGGTTTTACAGTCATACGCTTATCCTTTTTGCTCCACGACTGGTTTCAACATAATTATTCATTCTAATTTATAATAATGTACATAATACATTATTATAAATTAGAATAAATAATTATGAAATATGTTTGCGTCATATTATAATATTTTATTGTATGGAGGACTATAATACTTGCTTGGTAAGGTCGAAAAAAATAAACATAACTTACAAAAAACAATTTTTGATATCATAAATACCAAAGAAAAAATATTTTATTAAAAATTAATAAAAATTTTACTATCAAGTTTTGTGATCTCGTAACCAAATTGAAGTATGTAATAAACGTAAAGCAATCCTAAAAGATCAATTTGAACCATCAACTTCAGGTTTACTTATTTAGAAAACGTATAAAAATTTTAACGTATCGGGACTCGAACCCGCGCCTCCTGGAAACGGACCAGGCCTTTTCCGTTACTCACTTCACTTAGGAAACTAAGTGTGGATTAATACTTTAAAAATGTAAAAAAAAACCTCAGGTTTATTAATTAAATAGTAACGCTGTATAATTTGATTTGATTTGTATTCATAATGACATTGAGGAATTATTATGATTTTCAAACGTTTACTTTTAACTTTTAATACTTGAATAATGGTCATAAATTACCAATATAAGCGCTAGTGAAGTTGTTATCTGTGTTTAATTACCTTTATTTAAAAATTAACCATATCTTATTAAGTTTTTATATAATTTTGGACAATAACTTTCTTGTGGTTTTTAACTTAATCCATTCACTTATTTTCATTATTCAATAATAATAACTGCAAAAATTATTATCTATATATATAAAAGGACTTGTGCTGACTGACTGAGGTAAGACGCACCACGCACAGCCGTTACCACCGATGGTAGAAACGTGAAATTTGGACAGATGTTTGTTTTCATAATCTGGACATCCACTAAGAAGGGATTTTAAAAAATGTTAAGGGATGAAATAGGGGTTGAAAGTTTGTATGGAAAAAAAATTTAATCTGTACCGATTTTTATAAAATTTGAAATTCAGACTCTTAAAAATATTTCATTGAACACGTGTTTCATGGTTTTTAAGAATTCACCCCCTAAGGGTTCAAATAAGGGGTTGAAAGTTTATATGGAAAAATCTTTAAATTGCCACCGATTTTTATAAAAATTTAAATTCAGACTGTTAAAAATATTTTATTGAACATGTGTTTCGTGGTTTTTTTTAGAATTCACTCCTAATAAGCGGGCGAAGCCGCGCGCGCCCTCTAGTAAGATATATAAATATATATTTAAAAATGTATGTTCATATATTTTATAAAATAAATAAATCAATTTCACGCTGTATTCCGCACACAGCAGGGTAGGCAAAGGGAACTTAGTGTTAAGACACTCGATTCCCCACTTTCCGCCGAATTCTGGAGGTCAGGTTGCGTGTTGAGTGACGGAACTCAACGCCGCGCTTCGCCTCGACACCAAATCGAAGAAATGAAAATATAAACGTAAATAAATATTTCATTTCCCCGAGTAAGGAACGAACCCAAAACCAATCGATTTTACAGTCACACTTTGTGCCCCTGCGCCACGACTGGCCTCATATATTTTATATAACATGTAAATGTAATATAAGAATCATAATTTCTTTTAATTTTGTACAATTGCTTACATATTATATACGCTATCTAATTTCATTGTGCTTATTTCAAGGTCTTACTAACTGAGCCGCTCGTTGTTGCAACACAGCAAAGACAAGTTTCAGTGAATAGTAGGCACACGAGCATGCAGGTCGAACTGAAGTTAAGCCAACATATTATTATAGTCAGCCATTGGTCGTAGGACCTTGTAGTCATTTTAATGGCGTTATAAAATATATATTTTTTTGGTTTAAAATGTATTTTTTCTGTCTTGATAAATAAAATCAAATAAATCAGCTTCACGGTGTATACCGCGCACAGAAAAGCAGGGAAAGGTATCCTACCTAGTGTTAAGACAATCTGTTTCCCACTTTCCGCCGAATTCTGGAGGCATTGCTTGGTGAGTGGCGAAACTCAACGCCGCGCTTTTGCCTCAACACCACAGCGAATAAATTAATATATAAATTTAAATAAATATTTCGTTTCCTCGAGTGGGGATCGAACCCACAACCAGTCGCGCTTTCTGCCCTTGCACCACGACTGGCCTCTATGCCTCTAGTTTGCCTAATTAAGATTATTATGATAATTACTAAATAAGAATAATTTTTCTCTATCAAGGTCGAATCAGTTGTAACAATTTATCTTTCAATCAAACAAAACTCCACTGTAAAAAGGCCCATGTTGAAATTTCCGCCTCAAGGTCTGTTAACATAGCTGGTAGTATATAGTTTTCATGTTATATTGCAATATTTATTGTTTGTTACATATTATAAAACACATAATAAAACGTGCGCATTTAGGAAATTCTGGGTACGTTTCTCTCTTTACTTTTGACGCTTTTAAAAAAATATATAATATTATAAGAAGAGGCCAGTCGTGGCGCAGCGGTACAAAGTCTGACTGTAAGACACTGCGTTCCCTACCTTCTGCCGCGCTTTTGCCTGGACCTGGTGTCGGGTCGGCGGAGAAATGGAAATATAAATTTAAGTAAATATTTCATCTCCTCGAGTGGGATCGAACCCACAACCAGTCGGTTTTACAGTCACACTTCGTGCCGCTGCACCACGACAGGCCTCAAAGAAATGTTTATAAATATAACATTATTTATTATAGTACATAAAACCGCTACAGTTTTGTATTTGTATATTACATTGAATAGTATAAAACATCTGAATTAAAGTAGGTTATCATTTTCAATTTCATACGATATTCCTCATTACAATGAATCTCCATTTGTCACTATATTTTTAGATGTAAAGGACGAACGCGGCGCTTGATGACTGCACGCGAAATGCAAACGCTTGCAAATGTTTATTTATTTTATAGTTTATCTATGTATTATATTTCATAATAGTTTATTTATATATTATATTTTATTTATTTATTATATTATATTTATTTATTTTATATGTTTGTTTTTTTTCTACTAAAATTAAGAACTAAGCATCATATTGTTCTCATCAGATGTGCTTATCTAATTTTGGGTTATGTGACATGTCCCACTTTTTAATGAATCAGATTACGCAAATTTTGGTAGTATTACGGATGGTTGCAGAATTTGGCAAGAAGGTCGTATTTATTTTATTGTTTACTCTAAGAATATAAAGAAAAGCTATATTTAAGATATTAATATAATTATTGTAAAAAAAATGGAAAAACACAAAATTCCTTTTTTTTATTATTCGATTTTTTGGTTTTACAAAGTTTTATTATAAAAAAAAATCGATTGTACGTTGACGTTGTTTAGATTTCCTACGATTGCGTTGGTTGAATTGATCTGTTCTTACGTAATGGAGTTTTGAATAATTTACGCATTAACAGTGACACAGATTACAATGACCTAACATTGAAAATCAAGTTTAAGTATAAGATCTTACATATATTGAAACTTCAATTTATAGATGTTTGTTTACCAAAAAAAGCGTCATGATGTATCTCGTATATAGCAGGGTAGGCAGAGGGAACCTAGTGTTAAGACACTCCGTTCCCCACTTTTATAGTTTGTTATCTTCTAATTTTTAATGACTCATTCGTATTGTGCGAACTGCGGAGCCAAAGAAACATTTCTCACATGTTTGATTATGAATAGGTACATATTGAATCATTCATCACATACCAGAATATATCAGTATATTATTTATATTAGTAGGTATATAAAGGCCAGTCAGAACGCAGAGGCACAAGCGGGCGACGGTTTGTGGGTTCGATTCCCACGAGAGGAAATGAAATATTTATTTATTTCATTTCATCGCTCTGGTAACGAAACAAGACGGGATATTGAGTTCTGCCACTCAAAACGTAATGCCTTCAGAATTCGGCGGAAAAGGGGAAACGGAAGTGTCTAATGAGAACGGAGTGTCTTAACACTTACCCCATTACGTGCGGAACACAATATCAAGCTAACAAAAATATTTATATACCGTACGTGATCGAGATTTGTAGTTGATAAACAAATATTTCAATCATACTACGTACGTCACTATATTCTTTAACGTCACTTGCACGGTTTTTTAATTTTAAACCACTAAACTGGGAATAAAGACAAATTCAAAATCTCGATATTTAATTAGCCGTCTCACCTATATTTTTTCGCCACACACTAACACATGATAATAATAACAATTTTTTGTAATTTCTGCGTTGTCGGTATCGTAAATCGTTAATTCGTATGAGAACGACGAAGGGACGCGCGTCTCTGTGCGTAGTGAAGTCTTTACTGGGCAAGCCAATGGTCGACCGCTGACTCGCGGCATTCTAGCAAGGATTTGTGTCATTCTACGTAACATGGAGTGTACTTGACCGCTCTAAAAAGAGACAATTTGAACCTTGCACAGAGTGGTGGCTGAGTATGTTTGAACGAATACCTCAAGATTATTTTATTTTTCAGTAAAAATTATATTGAACTTAAATACCCGAGAAGGTCTGTAAAACCGGCTTGGTGGAGATTAAAACTCGAGCGAAAAAGAATTATGTATTTTGATCTCGACGACATTATGTTTTATAACCTTCAAATATTGAAAGTATAATCACCTCGGTTTTTGCCCTTGTCATGGTGTGAGATGAGAATGATAGCTGTAATTAATTAATAATAAATATAATAAAAATATGATGTATGAACGGGTGTTCTTAATATTTATTTTACAATTTTGAGTAGATATTTAAGGAATTTACATGAACATATAATATATAAATAAAATAGGTTGCTATCCTTAACATTCAACAATCAGATATGAACAATTGAAACTTGTAGCTAAGTAGTTGTCTATTATTTCATCTTTTTCATTAACCATATTTGTTTGTGTAAACAGAATATAGATAAGCTACTCCATTTTCGACTTTCTTTGCTTGAACCTGATACTACTCTAAATATATAAAGGAAATTTTGATTTTTGGGGTTCCGTTCCTCAAAAGGTCAAAACAGAACCATTATAATCTGTCAGGACCATTTATCTTGAGATCGCATGAAATTCTCGAGGTCAAGCTGATATAAATATTTAACATTCAAGTCCACGGACCCTCGAAGCACAGAAAACATTAAAAATGAACCTAATCTATACTTCATTTATATCTATACTTATGCTTCGTTTTAACTGCATTTTTTAATAAATTCGCTGCGTAATGAAAAACTATAGAGTACTATTAGTGGGCTTACAGTTTTTAATTTTGCCACAAAGTAAGAACTTACAATAAAAACCCAAAAAGTGAAAATTTATAGGTATTTCAAAGAGAAATATCAGTACAAACCTACAAATATAGTTCATTTACTTTAGTTTGTCAACACTATGTAGTATACATATTATCGTATCCTGTTGATCTACATTCCTGAAATTGATATGAAAGCCTCGGTGGGCGAGTCGGACTCGCACTTACCGGTATTTAGGGTTCTGTACCTTTTAAAATCACTTTGTTTTCCGTCTGTCTGTCTGTGTGTCAAGAGCCTTTATCTCAATAACGCCTGCAGATATCGAGTTGAAATTCGAACCCCAAAACTCAGGACTTCGGTCCCATGATATCCTGAAGAAAAAAAAATCTCATTTACTTAAAAAAAAGATATGGCCTTTTCTATGGAAAGAAACGCGTTTTTCGACACTACAAAGAAAATTTAAAATAATAGGGTTCAAACTTCCAGTTGACCTAGAATTATGACATTTTTTTTTTAATTTTAATTCTTACTTACACTACAGACTTATGGTCCGTACCTTTTGTTATTTTTACATTTCTTTTAATACTTTTTTCTATAGATATTACCTAGAACTAGACTTATGTTATTAGATACATATATTTCTATATTTATACAATATCTGCTTAAGACAGTCCAGTTATTCATTTCAGTTGCCATTTACTAACTTAATCTAACACTATAATCTAAATCTACATGCATAAAAATAAACATTGTAAATAAATTAAACTTAATTGATTACAATAGATAAAATGTTCATAACAGATTACAAGATAAATTTTATACAACCATACAAATATTTCTTACGATTAGGTAAAGTGGGATGTGGATGGCATTACCGCCAAGATGGAGGACATGACCGCTTCGTTTCTATCTTTTTTTTTTTTTTTTAAATCTGAAAACTATACATTTGTGGTTAAAACCAAAAAAATATAAAAAGGGGCAAAATTTGTTATTAAAGCCTAATTCAAATGAGGTATCAGATGAAAAGGCTCTGGCTAAGCAAAGCTTGAATTTCAGAAAAAGCTTGAAACCTCCGAATTTTTGTACGGAGCCGTAGGTAGGCGAGCCCGACTCGCGCTTGTCCGGTTTTTATATATAATATGTATAGAGTCATTGCTTGCTGTCACAGTTGCCTAATAATAAGATTTTACTCACATATGTACCTCTTAACTAATTTGTAGATTTACCTATACCTAAGTACTTATATTTAGTTTCGTAAAGAATCTAGAAAAATTAAAAGTAGAATAAATTTTTCCATAGCGACTGTGTGTACTTAAGAGGCGAACGCAAAGTCAATTTACATTTTTTAGTATTCTCTATTATAAAAGGTCGTGTGTACACATAATTTAAAAAAATGCAAGATTTTATAATAATAATTTTAAAAAAATTAACCGACTTCTGTAAAAGGGGAGGTTATCAATTCGACTGGTTTTTTATCCCTGTTACCTCAGAACTTTTGACTGAGTGAACCGATTTTGATTAATCTTTGAATTATTTTTTTTACTGTATAGCTATTAGCTGTTAAGCCTGGGAAGGATATATTTTATTTATAGACTTGTACATACTGTATGCTTTTTGTCTAGTTCGATGCAAATTTTAATAACACCGCAACAGGTGTTGAACGATAGTACTATGCAAGGGCCACAAAGACCACGTAAACGAAGTTGTGTACTGCAACTAATTTGTTATTATAAAAAAATAAATTGGAGGCCAACCGTGGCGTAGGGGTCTATAGTGTGACTGTAAACGCGACTGGTTTTGGGTTCGATCCCCACCCGACGCAATAAAAGCATTATTTAATTTATATTTTCATTTCCTCGGCATTAAGTTCGCGCCATTTAACATGCAATGCCTCCAGAATTCGGCGCAAATTGGGGAACAGAGTGTCTTAACATTAGGTTCCCTCTTCCCTGCAGTGTGCGGGATACAGCGTGAAGCTGATTTAATTTAATTTTTTTTTTACATTGACCAATTATCATTATAAAAATAATAACACAAATTATTCACTACGAGATTTTTCAAACAAAAATAATTGTGTAATCGTGAAAGTTAAGCATTTGTCATTCATCACATTCACTGTGAACACAGCGACGCCCTGCATTGTTAAGGAGGCGGTGCACACTACATACATTCATATATTTATCATCCATCCGATTTGGCCCGCGCCATGTGACGTACAACAAACTAATTATACGTCGAATACGCGTAGGTAATGGTAAAACGCCACGCTTCCGTTACCTCATCGGCGTCGTTGTTTCCGCGATGGTTGCTTAACGCTTGGACGAGCGTGACGTGAGGTATTTTCAAAATTTTATTATTATATTATGTTCAAATTAAATCAGCTTCTCGCTGTATCCCGCACACAGCAGGGTAGATAGAGGGAACGTAGTGTTAAGACACCCCGTTACCCACTTTCCGTCGAGTTCTGGAGGCATTGCGTATTGAGTGGCAGAACTCAACGCCGCGCTTTGTCTCGACAACAAAGCGAGGAAATGAAAATATAAATGTTAATAAATATTTCATTTCTTCGAGTGGGGATCGAACCCACAACCAGTCGATTTTACAGTCACACTTTGTGCCCCTTCGCTACGACTGGCCTCAATATATATTATATTATGTTAGTTATGTTTAAAGTGTTACGTGTTAAAAATGAGTGATTGGATTTGTTATTTTGCAAACATTTATGTAAACACGTGTCTGTTTGTTTTGTTTGAGTAATGGACAAAAGGTGATCGCGGCTTCGCCCGCTTGAACTACATAATCGTTAATTTGCTAATCGGCAATTTCATTTTCTAATAATAATGTAATTTTTAAAACAATATGTATACTTATATTGAAAAGTGAAGTTTCAGATAATTCAATAAACAGGAGGTTTCAAGCAATTTTGTGGTACAACATTATTTAATATGATATAACTTTTTATTTTATAAACTCATTGAAATAAAACAAACGCTAAGTGTTAAGAAAAGCTTACCAAAATATAATAGTGAAAATTGAAATTAAATCAATAAAGTAGTTTCTGAGATTAGCGTGAACAGACAGACACACAGACAAACTGACAAAACAAATTTAAATCATTGCTTTTGTTTCACATTTTATCTTCCATGTACACACACCGATCCGTTAATTATAAGTAGTAGTAACAGATTTTATTATAATAATTTAATAATAAATACTATTTAAATTATGCATTTTTATCAATATACAATTATTGGTACTCATTTATTCATATTTTTTAAAAAATAAAAATATTAGAAGTACTTAGTAGAACAAATACATATTACGTTTAAATAACAAACCGAGTTCATTATAATATAAAATAAAACTACTTAATTATTATTATTATTATTATATTATTTTTAATCTGTTTTTATTTAGGGACTACTTAATTATGATATTAAATAAGAAAAGGCATATATAATAGTTTAGGGAAAAAAACTAAAGAAGCTATTTAACTTCTACAAAAGAACAATATCTCATAAAAAAATGTGTAATCATTGAGGCGGTCGTGGCACAGGGGCACAAAGGTGTGACTATAAAGCGACGGTTGTGAGTTCGATCCTCACTCTAGTGAATGAATTATTATTTATTAACATGTTCACTTCATCGTTCTGGCAAAAGCCCGGCGTTGAGTTCCGCCACTCTACACGCAATACCTTGAAGAAATCGGCGGAAAATGGGCAACGGAATGTCTCAACACTATATTTCCTCTGCCTACACTGCTTGTGTGGGATGCAGCGTGAAGCTATATTAAAAATTATGTAAAATATTGCGTTCGGAATATTAACTCATAATCCATTGCATAGGCAGAAAACAGTTACGAAACTATTATAATTTGTTGTATAATTAATTCATTGCTTAATTTGTTTATGTAAGTTATAATGCATATCGAGTATGTTTTTTTGTAACAGTTAACAGATATAGTTAATGCGATGTCATCACGAGGGGAATTACCTTTGGAGTTGGCGCTTCGAGGGCGGAGTTCGTCGATTGCTACAACCCTGCTCCAGCACTGTGCCGATCCGGACGCGCGAGGTCCTCGGGGAAGAACCTTATTGCATAGAGCAGTGGATGCCAGAGACGCCTTCTCCGCTAAATTTCTTGTTGACAATGGAGCAGATCCTAGTCTTACTACTAAGTAAGTCGTGTATGATTTCGTTTTTCATATATGATAATTATTTAAGTATTTAATTAGTAATGTTTATTTGGAATTAGATCGCTTTTTTAATGTCGAGTATATTTGGGATGTTTGCACATTCAGACGAATTCCGAAGGAGATTGTGGAAAATAACAAAAACACGTTCATTCAGAAAAAAATATAGATAGATACCTTATATATTAGGTAATGAAATATTTTTTTTACATTTTTTAAAGTGTTAATCCACACTTAGGAAAGAAAAATAGTTATTTAGAAAACTTATAAAAATTTCGACGTAGCGGGACTCGAACCCGCGCCTCCTGGAAACTGACCAGGCGCTCTGACCACTGAGCCATACGAACGTTCGAGTCCCGCTACGTTCAAATTTTTATACGTTTTCTAAATAAATAAAAAAATATTTATCTAAAAAAATTCGTAAAATTTTTTTGCAAGCGAAAGAGATATGTACCTATTTACTCTCGAGAAATGAAGTTTAAATGCTATATTTTAGTAATTCTTTTCCGCTGTACTTTAACGTACAATAATAACAGTATTAATGGAACTTCCGCAACTATTGTAACTATCCGTTTCTTTAATACATTATATTTATATATATATTTAAAACTAAGTGATATTTATGTTAATGTTTTTGTATGACACAAAAACATATTACTGCTTGCGTTTTTAGATTAATTAAATCTACCTTACCATTTCTTCGCTCTGGTGTCGAGGACAAGCGCGGCGTTAAGTTCTGCCACTCAACACGCAATGCCTCCAGAATTCGGCAGAAAGTGGGGAACGGAGTGTCTTAACACAAAGTTCCCTCTGCCTACCCTGCAGTGTGCGGGATACGTCGTGAAACTGATTAAATCTACCTTATTTAATATCTATTGAATACAAAACAAAAACTTGATCGTAACCAAATTCCTCGCCCGCGTATCTAATGATAGCTTCACATGTAAGGATTCGTCGGACCGGTTTTGTAATGTTTCGAAAACCTTTTAATATATGACAAAGTCAGACACGGAGCTTCGTAATTTTTTGGATTTCTTAGATATTTTATATTACTGTAGTTCATAATATTATTGATTTCAATACATTGAATTGTTATCAATTATAAGAACAGCGCTTTTTATTTATTAGAACAGGATGAGGATGACGTGTGTAGCGTGAAGATGACTCAATTGAATTTAAACGCCATATTGAATCATTTGACATATGAATATAATAAAAAACAATACTTTGTATTTAAAGAAATAATCGAACTTTGAACACATGTCGACGTATCTGTGGTCTCCAAAACAAGATCTGGTTAAGTTATTTTATATGTTAGGTGAATATATTATAAAAGAAATGATATGGTTATTTTTCATAAAATATTGTAAAAATTTGGTATGGAAACGCACTTAACCTACGGTTCTTACATAGCGTATAAATATTAAATAAATGTTTATTCTAAATTAAAAAAAAAGTGAACTCTAATGATGATAATAAAATAGCTGGATAATATTTACTCTGTATTTATTCTTGTGAATTAAGTAAAGTGATTGATTTTAATGCAAATATTAAGATTTTTAAATTTCATTTAATATTAAATATATATTATAATCATAAATATAATAATTTAGGGAGGAAGGTGACACAGTGCTCCATTTGATAGCAGCACTCACGTCAAGCTCTTGCGATCCAGAAACCATGGAGCAGATGGTTGAAATAGCAGAAAGTGCCGTAAATAAAAAAGCTGACATAAACCGGCAAAATAGAAAAGGATAGTAAGTATTAGAATAATAGTTTACTGCCTTTTGATTTATAATTATGATGTATTTGTCTTTTATCTATGATTGAGGCTGTCTTGGCTCAGCGAGATTATGGATTCGATTCCCAAATCAAGAGATTAAATTATTTTTTCGCTCGAATAACAGGACAGAACGCGGCATTCAGTTCCGTCGCAACACGCAATGCCTTGAAAATTGTGTGAAAAGTGGGAAACGGAGTGTTATAACACTAGGTTCCCTCTTCCTACCCTGTTATATGCGGCACACAGTGTGAAGTTAAAAAAAATGTATGATTCTAATATTTATATAAAAAATATAATATTTGAAAGCATAAAATTATTGTATAAATATGAACTTAGAAAATTATAAATTTTATTTATTTAAAATACATAAGCTAAATAGTTCATTAAATAAATAAATAAAAACTTACATATAAAATTTAAAGACTATTAATTTTTATATTGCAATTAACAACATGGCGGCAAAAAATGTAAATATGGTTTAATATTAGTCATTAAAACAGTGAATCAAAATAAAAATATATACAAAGTATTTTCAAAGAGAAAACACGAAGATATTACATTATAAAATATTTTTGTGAAGACTGAATAATTATAAGATAAAAAAAAATAAAAAAAAGAACATGGTAATGTTTCGTAATTTTTTATAATAAGTTATCGTTTTAGGTGCGGAGGCAAGTTATTGTAATAAGCTAAATATGTTAATTATTTTGTTGGGTGTTATGACCGTGAACACGATGGTTTGATATGCTTTGGCGAAAAATTGTATTTAAATATTCTTTGTTATTATAGCGTGAGTTATGTGATCCCGCACATAGCAGGGGATAGGCAGCGGGAATCTGGGAACCTATTGTTAGGACACTCCGTTCCCTTTAAGACACTTCCGTTTCCCACTTTTCGCTGAATTCTCGATGAGTTTCGTGTTTACCATTATCAGCGAGGAAATGAAAATATTAAATATTTGCCCGAGTGGCAACCAAACCCACAACCTGCGCCACCACTGCGCTACGATTGGCGGCCTAGATTTAAAAGATTTTCATATATCGCGCCCGATTTAGTCATACAACAAGAATTGTCACAAAAAGTAAGTAAAACTGTAGGTACAAGCGGTTTAAGTTCCCTATGCCCACGCTACTTTACGTGACAGATACGCGAAGATAAGTCATGAATATATTAAAATATTTTAGTCATCCTTCTTTGTTTCAAAATAAGATACATTACTATATTACGATAATTTTATTGCAGCACTCCACTCCATCAAGCAGTCATTGCCAGAAACCAAAGAATATTTGACCTCCTACTAAAGCAACCCTCCTTAGATACGAACTTAAGAACCATATCAGACGAACATCCTCCTCTTTACTACGCCCTCGTGGATGATAGACGAGCCTCCATATCCTCGAGTGAAACGTTGGTTATGAATGGTTCCAATCCATTTGATACACCCGTGACAAATAAAAATGCATTCACTGAAGATCCTGTTGAAGGGAAGTCGGAGAATATAGTAGAGAGAGATTTTGCAGCGAAGTTGCTGGAGAAAGGGTGTCAACCAAATCCTTTATACTCTGGATCTGGGGACAGTCTACTGCACATTTTAGCTCAGGGCTGGTTTGAGGTATAATAAATTTGTCTTTAATTATAGATTGATAATTTAAATATAAATATTTAATAATAAAATTAAAATATATAATAGGGAAAAAAATAAAGACATGACGATTAAATCAGCTTCACGCTGTATCCCGCACACGACAGAGTAGACGGAGGGAACCTAGAGTTAAGACGCTTCGATTTTTTTTTGTTCTTTTTTATGACGATTGAATACATTAGTTTTCTTAATAAAAATGACAAGTTATTTATTAATTGTCATATTTGTTAATTATACAAGTTTTTATCAAACATATGTAGATATGTGACGTCATCATGGCCGTAACAAATTGTTTTAAACTTTAGAAAGAAGACAACTTATACCGCATTCACGAAATATATAAATTTGCTTGCTGCTAAATTAAATGTGCTTATACGATTGAATTGTTATGTTATAATACTTTTCATATTTAGTTTGAAATAATGTAGACGCCGCCGTTGTAAGTGTATTGGTTGTGGGTTTGTTTCATAGTTGGTTGAAAAGAGATTTCGTAAACATTAACATACGTCGCTTTATGTCTATGATAAGCAAAAAGGGGAGAACGGAGTGTCTTGACACGTTTCTGCCTATCATGCTAGTTGAACAAACCATGAACAATAACTTTCGATGCAGAAAATAAAATATAAATATAACGGTAAAAATATTTCTTTTTATTCATACATATATATTAGTTAAGTAGAGAGATGAGCTTGGACAGTGAAGATACGCTTTAATGCGTATATAGATGGGCCTCTTTAACCTTAAACTGGGATTACAAATCCCAGGCACTGCTCTGGATTTGGGGACCCTTACCCTGGCACCCTGCGGGCGAAGCATGGAATGCTAAGTTTAATTCCTTCTCGTAGGATTCAGCAGTATTCCTCACATCACACCTAAATGGGGACCTGAACCACAGTAACGAAGCGGGCCTGTCCGCGCTGCACGCGGCGTGCTCTAACGGCCTCACGCGCCTCACGGCGGCGCTGCTCGAGCGCGGCGCGAGGCCCAACTTGCAAACTGCGTATGGAGAACATGAGGACACTGTGTACAGGTAACACCAAGTGTTTTTAAGGCGCGACGTTAAGTTTCGCCACTCGATATGCAATATTTCGAAAATTTTATGGAAAGTAGGGAACTCGGTGTTTTAAAACTAGGTTCCTGCTGTTCCATTTATATATACGGAATACCGAAAAAAAAATTATTTTAGTTTGTATTTTTTTTATTTAAAACGTAAAGAGTAGAGACTACTTTATTTTCTAAAGAAGTATTAATGTTTCCACTACCTACACTTTATTACAAATTTTGCCATACGTATTCAAAATATTTACAAATCGTTCATAAATTATTGTCTTATGTGGTAAGATGCGAGGCTTAAAATTTTAAATCTAAACCGGTCTTAGTTCTGCGCCTTATAATGCAACTTCTAATAATATATCTATATACATGCATAATTATACTTACGTAAGTTTATTATTTATAACGAAAATTATAAATAATGAGTTATCATTAAACGTAATTAATGAAAACTCATATTAATCATAGAAAAAAAAATTAAATAAAAGAAAAATTGAGGCCAGTCGTGGCGCAGGGGCACAGAATGTGACGGTAAAATCTGTGGATTCGATCCCCACTCGAAGAGATGAAATATTTATTAAAATCAAATCAGCTTCACGCTGTATCCCGCACACNCGCTTAACCTCGACACCAGAGTGAAGAAATGGAAATATAAATTTAAGTAAATATTTCATCTCCTCGAGTGGGGATCGAACCCACAACCAGTCGGTTTTACAGTCACATTTCGTGCCACTGCGCCACAACTGGCCTCAAATATTTATTTAAATTTATATTTCCATTTCATCGCTCTGGTGTCTAGGCAAAACGTGGCGTTCAGTTCAATGCCTCGAATATTCGGTGGAAAGTGGGGAACAGAGTGTCTTAACACTGTTTCAATGTGTCCTGCTGCTTACCTTGCTGAGTGCGGGATGAAGCTGATTGACCAATTGATTGACTGATTGAAAAAAATTTTATTTTAATATTTAGAAGTTTTCAGACAGTAGTCTATGTTACGATCGTTGCTCAGTAGTTACAAAAAAAAATCACGCAATAGACGGACAGACTAACGCAACGATCCTTTTTTGTATATAGTTACGTTTGGTTTCTTTTCTATAGATTCTAAAACAATTATTAATGAAGGTAAAAAGTGACAACCCACAAAAGAGCGTATTGTAATATAGAAAGTTAAGACGTAATGCAATTTAAAAATGAAATATTGTAAGCAAACCCCGAAAAAATACTTTTTGTGTATTAACGATTTTTAAATATTTATTTTGACTGCAAATATAAAATCGACAGATACTTAAATATTATATAATCCTTGGGAAGTAATATGTGTATCTGTATGTCTGTGTGTGACATCGTGGCTCTCAAACTAACAAAAAAGAAAAATTAAAATGATTTTAATTTATTTTTTTGTTTGATAGCCGACCTAATTGAGACTGTTATTAGGCCATGATATAAGAAAATATGTTCAGTCGTCTGAAGATTATCATCTCTTTTCTAATTATTTGCTTACATTTTAGAGCCTTTTCTGTGGAGTAGTTTTTAATTATCAATTATCGTTGTTTTTACTAATTCATAAATTTGGAATTCAAGTACTTTTATTTTTTAAAATCCGATTATGTAATATATATTTATACTTACAATCACAACATATTTCATTAATTTCCAATAGGTATTATATATTCAACTAAAACAATTATAAAATATCTTGTACATATATGTATAATAGTTCAACATTCATATTCTAATCATAAATTACAAGCTGTTATTCCCTTTGAAATAAACTAAACCTATAGATACGTAGAGAAATACGCAGACGGAATCTGAGAAACTAGTGTTACTACACTCCGTTCCCATTAAGACATTTCCGTTGCCCATTTCCCATACGCCGCGCTTTGCTTCGTTACCAGAACGAGGATATATTAAATATTTCTTATCTCCGAGTGGGAATGGAACCCATAACGTTCTATGAGTATTGTGATTAGATAAATACACATAAATATAATGAATACCAACAATTGATAGAAAAAATATATTATAATATGTTAAATATTAAAATAAAAAAAAAATTAAAAAGTCTTATAAAACGGTGTTTTAAAATATTTTTTATCGATATTTGCAAAATAAGAAGAACTCTCTCTTCTCATGTCCCAAAATATGAAATTCTCTCATACTGACAGCTAACAATTTTTACATGTTAACATTGTCATAAAAGTAGGCTTAACCAAATTATACTCGGAACATTTTCTAATTTATTGTGAGGAAGTTCATAAATTATGAAAATTATTAAGTAATAACTTATTCATTTTATTAAGTATTTGTTGTTAGACTTTCCAATAAAGATTTTAGATGCATTAGTAGTGAATTGTCATGCATAAATACAAATGCTGCCTTATTTATACATATATAAAACATGTAGATGGATATGCCGGCCTTTAAGGTGGAGACAGACGCGCTTTTTGAAGGTATCCATGTCATATTGACCTGGAATCACTGCCGCGGGGGCACTTTCTTCGAGGCCAACTTGGCCTTGCTTTCCAGATGATCGCGATACTGGCTGTCACTCGAACCATTAAGGCCCAATATACTGATATTGGGCGCGGCTGTAAGGGGAGTGTTTTGAAAGACTGGTGATACGATAAATGAGATTTTTTTAGTGGTTAACGTGCAAACTTGTGTCTTCAGGGGGTTAAATTGAACTAAGTTGAATGAAATAAATAAATGAGCTTCACGCTGTATCCCGCACACAGCATGGTAGGCAGAAGAAACCTAGTGTTAAGACACTCCGTTCCCCACTTTCCGCCGAATTCTGGAGGCATTGCGTGTCAAGTTGCGGAACTCAACGCCGCGCTTTTGCCTCGACACCAGAGCGAAGAAATGAAAATATAAATTTAAACAAATATTTCATTTCCTCGAGTGGGGGTCGAACCCACAACCAGTCGATTTTACAGTCATACCTTTTTATTTCTTCGCTCTGGTGTCAAGGCAAAGTCTCCAGAATTTGTCGAAAATTGGGGAGCGGAGTGTCTTAACACTAGGCTCGCTCTATCTACACCGCTGAATGTGGGATACCTCGTGTAACTTTCGTTTCGTAAAAATAAATATTTGCATCTATAGAAGAAGTTAATGACAATGGATGAGAAGAAAAAGGTACGCGAGCACCGCAACCATTGTCACTTTGTTCAAAGCGTGAAGCTAAAAAAAATATATATATATATATATATTACTTCTAGACAAACACCTCTTCATCTGGCAGTTCTCAACAATCACGAAGGCTCTGTAACGGCCATAATAGATCACAAGAGACTTGTGGAGAAAGGCGACCTTCCCGCAACAGACCGGTCGAACGTGAGTCTAGTGCCTAACCTGAATTTGAAGAACTCTGAAGGGGATACACCAGTCAGTCTAGCATTAACCGAAGGTAAAGAAAACTTATTATTATTTCTTAATTTTTGGATAAAAAATAATTATATGTTAATATAAATGTTATATATAATTATATGTTAAAAGAAAAAATTATTTTGTAGGACACAAACATCTAGTCGCACCATTGATAGAAGGCGGTGCGGATCCTAACATTCGCAACGGAAAAGGGTTTACTTTATTGCATCAAGCTATAGTGGAAGAAGATTCTAGAACTTCAATATTTTTACTTGATCATGGCGCAGATATGAATGCTTTGTAAGTATATACTATTCATTTTAGGGTTCCGTACCTTTTAAGGCGAAAAGATTATAAGATCACTTTGTTGTCCATCTGTATGTGTCTGTCTGTTAAGAGCCTTTATCTCAGGAACGGTTGGAGATATTCGACACTATAAAGGAAATCAAAATTAATAAGGTACTTTCGGTTGACCTAGAATTATGAATATTAGCAGCTAGCATTTACAGGTAAACTATGTATTTGTATATTAATTAAATCCTAAAAAATAACAGCCTGAAAAGGGAGGGCAAAATTTGGTATTATAGCCGCTAGTTCAGGTGATTTAACAGATGAAAGGGCTCTGGCTGGCACACTAAGCTTGAATTTCAGCAATAGCTCGAGACCTTAAATTTTCTTAGGTCCGTTGGGCGAGCTCTCTCTTACTTAACCGGTTTTTAATAACATTTTCATATGAGGAGGAGTACAAAAGACTTTGTTTTGCCTTTAAAACAATATTAAAGAAGATTATTTAATTTTGCGAGGATGTCACGGCGAGAATGAACAAAAATGTGCTTAGATGGTTTGTGCACAGAACATCAAATAATAAAAAAATTAAATTAAATTAAATCAGCTTCTCGCTGTATCCCGCACACTGCAGGGTAGGCAGAGGGAACCTAGTGTTAAGACACTCTGTTCCCCACTTTCTGCCGAATTTTGGAGGCATTTCGTGTTGAGTGGCAGAACTCAACGCCGCGCTTAGCCTCGACACCAGGGCGAAGAAAATGGAAATATAAATTTAAGTAAATATTTCATCTCCTCGAGTGGGGATCGAACCCACAACCAGTCGGTTTTTTACAGTCACAATTCGTGCCGCTGCGCCACGACTGGCCTCAAATAATATATACTATATATTCCTTCAATGTCACAATTACAATAAATTTTATTGTAAAATCGCTTATATTTTGAAATAGCGTATTAGACCATCTTATAAGAAACAATAAACCGTTGGCCCTTAAAATATTACTTAAAAATAATTACATTAACCTGTTTTAGAAGAAATAAAATTTTTAGCTATGAATATACCTACCAATTATGACTTATAATAAACAACAGGACAGACGCAGGTGAAACGCCCCTCCAGCTGTCAATACACTGCCGCCTCGGCCTCGTGGTGGAGGCGCTCTGCGTGCGCGGCGTGGACATGAGCCGCTTGGACGCTAACGGCGTACCGCCTCTGTGGGCCGCCCTCGACTCTGGACAGGAAGAGGTTGCTAGTGTGAGTTGCTTTTCACCTTATTTCAGCTTAACGCTTTTTAAGCAGTATGTGTTAACATACCATGTAATAAGACGTTTCGCGCTTCCTTTTCCATCCGAATTCAAGACATTGGGTGTTGTGTTGTGGACCTCAACACAGCAGGGAGGCAGAGGGAACCTAGTGTTAAGACACTCTGTTCCCCACTTTCCGCCAAGTTCTGGAGGCATTGCGTGTTGAGTGGCGGAACTCAACACCGCGCCTTACCTCGACACCAGAGCGAAGAAATGAAAATATAAATTAATTCTCGACTCCACTCCTCCACTCGATTTTGCAGTCACACTTTGTGCCCCTGCGCCACGACTGGCCTCGGCAGCATGAAAATAAAACTTTTTTTTAATATAATCATAAAATTGAGATTCCCACCCTATCCCACTTTCCTCGTATTAGAGCAATTTGTCATGAGACGAGACATTTATTTCTGGAAATGGAAGTGACGTCACTATCTTTGTAATTAATTTTTTATTAGAAGTCTGGAAAAAAAAACCCCAGAAATACATTCTTGCACGTTAATTTATTTTATATCATATTTAATTTCTCATATTTATAAAAATGAATATAACAAAACAATCTTTCTGTAGATCTTAGTCCGTAACGGAGCAGATGCCGACTGTTGGGGACCCGGACCTGATGGTTGCCTACAAACTTTATTACACAAGTATGACTCAAATAAATATAAATATTTAAGTAAAATATATTATTATCGTATTATAATTTTTAAAATGAATATATTTTTAATCTATAGAGCAATAGACGAGAACAAAGAATCGTTAGCGACGTTCCTCATTCGTTCCGGCTGTGATGTGGAAAGTCCCAGAAAAACTGGACCCAATGGTGAAGGTGGAGAAATAGCGGCTGATCGTCAGGCGCCATTACACCTGTGCTGTACTTGGGGTCTCACTGAAGTTATACAGGTTAGGAATATAATGATATAAACTTATTGAAAGCTATCACGCGATATGGTTGGTGGTTCAATCCCTCGGAATTATTTTTTTTTAATTTATACTATATAAAGCAACAGTATAGTGGGCACCCTGAAGTTAGCTGTGCTTTTCATTATCCTATACATTCCTTATAGCTATAGATAAGTTGATTTTAGAAACTTTTCTTATTCTTGATAGATTTATATTTGATACTTTACATTAAAATAAATAGATGTATTTTGTAGAGTGTTTAATTAAAAATTATAAAAAAACCTGAAAAGATCTTCTATTGAACATACATGTTATATGTCTATGTTTTGTGTTAAGATATTTTTTGATGATGTATAGTAATTTGTATTTATATGTTTTTTTTTCTGTCTCCTTAACAAACTAGACATTACTAGAACACGGTGCCAACATAAATTCAAAAGACGCAGAAGGCAAGACACCACTTCACATAGCCATAGAGAACCAACACGCCGGTATTATCTCTCTGCTCCTCTCCCAGCCGGGCATTGATCTCTCCGCTAGGGACAATAAGGGAGTGACTCCTTTTGCCGCCGCCCTCACTGCAAGAAACAATAAGGCTGCTCAGGCCATATTGGAGAAGAACCCCTCGGCTGCTGAACAGGTATGTTTTAAATCTATACATATAATAAAAATGTTACTGATCGCTATGTGCATTTGGAAGGTATATATAATCAAAATCAGCTTCACGCTGTATCCCGCACACAGCAGGGTAGGCAGAGGGAACCTAGTGTTAAGACACTCCGTTCACCACTTTCTGCCGAATTCTGAAGGCATTGCATGTTGAGTGGCAGAACTCAACGCCGCGCTTAACTTCGACACCAGAGCGAAGAAATGGAAATATAAATTTAAGTAAATATTTCATCTCCTCGAGTGGGGATTGAACCCACAACCAGTCGGTTTTACAGTCACACCTCGTGCTGCTGCGCCACGACTGGCCTGATGAGAAAAGCTATTATTGGGTGCTTTTATAAACGCAACAGAACCCAAAACATTGATATAAAAATTTTAGTCTATTTGTCTGTTGGTTGGTTAATCTCAAAAACGGCTTAATCGATTCGATCGATTCGATCAAAAGCCAGTTTCACTATTGTATTTTGGTGAGATTCTCTTAACTTTTAGTGGCCTTCACGCTTTTCTACACTTCGAAGGGTCGATATAGTAAAATTTACAGTTAAACACTCCGTTTTCCACTCTCCAATTTTCTAGACTTGCGTGTTGAGCTCAACGTCGTGCTCTGTTTTATTACCAGGGAGAGACCCGCATATTGTAGAGTAGAAGGGATCTTTATTTTTAATATATTCCGTACGTAGTTCCGTAGTCCTGCTACGTTCAAATTTTTATACGTTTTTCAAATAAGTATTTTTCGTTCCTAAGTGTGTATATAATAACACTTTAAAAATGTTAAAAATATGTTGAATTGTTTTTTTTTGTTTTAAATGTATATTTTTAAATAGTTTTAAAATATACTTAGAGTATTCCGTGAGATTATAATCTTTTTATATCATTAGAATACTTACGAATATATAATATTTTAAATCTTGACTATAATGTGATTGGGTAATAGTGGAGGTAGGTAAAGGTTAAATTATTGTAATTACATTTTTGGCCTTGGCGCGGCTTTTAATATTTTTAACATTTTTATTTCACATAATTAGTTTAAGTATGAAGATGTGCTTGAAATGTGATCGACCCGATTCTTTTTATCTAGTACTATAAAAAACTTGACCATTACAGCGCAGTGGGGCTATATCTAATTGTTAATGAAATGGTTGTAAGTTCGATCACGCTTGGCTAAAAAATATATTTATCTTCGGCGTTGAATTCCGAGTCTCGAATTAAGACGAATAGTAAAGAAGAATGCCTCGATTATAGATTTTGTTCGCCTATTCTGCTAAAAAAGAAACGAATGTAAAATAAGAATGTGCGTGATTGCGACAGGTGGACAAGAAGGGGCGCAACTTCCTGCACGTGGCCATCCAGACGTGCGACATGGAGAGTGTGATGTTCCTGCTGTCCGTGGAGGTGGACGTGAACTCGCGCGTGCAGGACGCGTCGCTGGCGCCGCCGCTGCACCTGGCGGCCGCCGCCGGCAACGAGGTGCTCCTGCGCAGCCTGCTGCTGGCCGGCGCGCGCCCCAACGACCGCGACGCGCACAAGTAGGGGCCCCGTTGCTTTTGTTGGCACGAGGTGTGACTGTAAAACCGACTGGTTGTGGGTTCGATCCCCACTCGACGAGATGAAATATTTACTGAGATTTATATTTCCATTTCTTCGCTCTGGTGTCGAGGATAAGCGCGGCGTTGAGTTCAGCCACTCAAAACGCAATGCCTCCGGAAATCGGCAGAAAGTGGGGAACGGAGTGTCTTAACACTAGGTTCCCTCTGCCTACCCTGCTGTGTGCGGGATATAGCGTGAAGCTGATTAATTAATTAACAATTTTTATATTGTACAAAATGGGCACTTAGTGTTAAAACTTAGTGTTAAAACAAATGTGGAGAACTTAGTGTTAAAACAAATGTCGGTGCACTTGCCGATAACTCTAACAACTATACATATTAGAAGACGTTAAGGTACATTCGGGTCGCTAGTGCTTAATATATTTTTGGCCTTCACACTTTTCCACGTATAGGAGGGTCTCCATAGTGAACTTTTAGTCAAACACACCGTTTTCAGATCAAATTAATAATCGATACAGATCCGCAATAAGGAGATAAACATTTGCACATAGTTTAAAAGAAATACCATAGGATTTTCCACGGATAACTAAATATCCATTTGTAGTTGTAGATTGAGGTAGGAAAAATTTTGTAGTATTTGATATATTTACAACTAGTGAACTGCTACTACATTTCCTGTTTCCTCTATTATGAGAAATACTAGTTTATGAGAGTAAGTAGTTATTGTGAATTATGTAACGTTATAATTAAGCTTTATAAAAGACTTTTGTATGTAAAAACGACTGTTGTGATATAGACAGCAATTCTAAGATTAATATATAAAAAAATCTAGTTGAGTATATTGTATAAGCTATTTTTGATTCCCACTATATTTAGAGTATCTCTTCTGTGAAATCAAAAAAAAAAGTCTTTGACATTTCATATTTTAAATTTAACAGTCTGTTATTTAATTCAGCAAGTAATAAAAATATATTTCGTATTTAACTTTTAACGGATTCGTTGACCGTTTTCATAAATATTTGATGTAATGCAAGATATTCTCAAGTATCCTAATTCGAATTTTTTTTATTTATAGTAAATTGTTATACAATGTTACTTGGCATTTTATACGACCAGTCTTTAGGGAGATGATTAGTTAAGACGTCTTTATTCTAATGGAGCGCTCTAGTGTGTTATTGTATATTTTGAATAATCTCGAATAAATAGTTGATTTGCTCGCAGACGGACAGCGCTGCACGTGGCGGCGAGCACGGGGCAGGCGGGCATCGTGAGCGCGCTGGCGGGCGGCGGCGCGGAGAGCGGCGCGGCGGACGCGGCCGGCGACGGCGCGCTGCACGTGGCCGCGCGCGAGGGCCACGCCGCCGCCGCGCGCGCGCTGCTCGCCGACACCGACATCGACGCCGCCGCCGCCAACCTCAAAGGTGACGGAGCCTTAGCTGCATTCATAAGACGGCGACACGTCAACACAGTTGCGCCTTTGGCCGTGCAGAATGCAGTGTTGGTACCGACGCTGTTGTACGGCAGAATGACACGTGGCTATTGCAGAAAAAGAATGAAAGAAAGATGAACGCCACGAAGATGCGATTTCTTCCTAGAATATGCGGAGTCTGCTTAGCTGATCGAATTCAATCTATAGATAGATAGATATATAATAGAAGATCGAATGAAGAGATACACAGAATGGCAGGTACTAGCAAGGATGTCACGGTGAGAATGAAGAAGAACGTGCTCAGCTGGTTTGGGCACGTCGAACGAATGAGTGATGAAAGAATGGCAAAAAAGATTTATGATGGAAAAGTGAGCGGNCACGTAGAGTTAAATATTAGTTTGCTGGAATATACTGTGATTAGAAAACATTTTTTATTAATTTTTAAATTGATGTACTAATTTCTGCTTTTGCAATATGCTGCATATTTGTTTGTGTATATTTAAAATGTGAGATAGATCTTTTAATTTGTGCTTCACGTAGACATTACGAAAGTATATTTTTTTCTTTTAAGGTCTTAGATAGAAAACTTTCCGCTGAATTCTGGATGCATTGCGTGTTTATTGGCGGAACTCAACGCCGCACTTTGCCTACCAGAGCGAAGAAATGGCAATATAAATATTTCATTTCCTCGAGTGCAAAGTCTCACTTTGTGCCCCTGCGCTACGACTGGTCTCACATTATTAACTAGGAAGTATAAAAAATTATAATTCTATATAGCGTACATAATAATTTCCGCACATATAATGATGTTTCTCATCAACATTGTAATATATCTGTTTTAATAATCCAATAGCATTTACGGCGCTTTTAATTCGGCTGTAAAATGATCCCACAGTGTAGGGAAGCGCGTAGCCTTGAGTTACTACAACCTACAATCATAATTGTGTATTACAGATAATTATTTTGAACTTATATTATGTATCGTGAATTTTATAATAATAATAAAAATTAAACATAATGAATTATCGTAATGGTTATCATCAAGACTTAAATGAGATATGTTGTGTGGTTTTCCGCCATATAATTATGGCGAAATCTTAATATTTACGTCATAATTTAGTTTACTTCTACGTAAAAAAAATAATAATAAAGATAATTTGAACTATTTAATCGAGGACTACAATCGGATTAAAAAGGACGCAAAAAAATTATGAAACCCGATCCTCGATACACACAGCGATCCATCAAATTATGACAGATGGGAAAGTTCTATACCTTTTGTACTGCTTTTGAGAATGTTTTTCGATGCGTTGAACTCTATAATTAAAAAAGATCTTTTGTAAATCTACCTAGTACTTATAGAAAAATTTGTTAACGACTTTTGCTGTTGTTTAGGAACTCCCTTGGTTGGTTAAATTGATTAATTATGTTGAAATCGGTGATAGCGGGTTCAATCCACCTAAAGTCAGAATTATTAAATTTTGACAATACGCATAATTTATTATTGATTTTTTAGAATATATAAACATTACTTTAACATGCGAACATTAGTAAAGATAGGCGACAAAAAATATTTTTCTAAACATGTTCCTGATTTGTGTTTTGAAGTGTTTTTTTTTGAGGCCAGTCGTGGCGCAGGGGCACAAAGTGTACCTGTAAATCGACTGGTTGAGGGTTCGATCCACACTCGAGGAGATTGAATATTTATTTACATTTATATTTTCATTTCTTCGCTCTGGTGTCGATGGGAGTCGATGGGTCTGGCGGCGTTGAGTTCCGCCACTCAACACGCAATGCTTCCAGAAATTAGCGGAAAGTGGGGAATGGAGTGTCTTACTCTATATATATATATATATATATATATATTATAGATATGTAGTTGTTGTGTATCTTATAAACAATGTTGTATAACAAAAATAGGTAGCCACAAAGCAGCTTTTGCACCGCCTACTGGACGCACTGCCAGCGGAGGCTCCGTGGGCCGAGAGCGACCTGTGCCAGGAGTGTGGCACCAAGTTCACACTCACCATGAGGAAACATCATTGGTATGCACCTATACTAATATAATAAAGCGTTTGTTTGTGTGTTTGTTTAAACGCTAATGTCTCTGGCAGTACTGGTCGGATTTACTTTTTTTAGTACCGATACATCACAAATGTATCGGGTACTTTGTGAAAAAAAATCACTATCACTATATAATACAAATCAATATCGCGGAAGAGATAGTTAAAATAACGAAGTTTATACTTACGGTGACATATACATTTTACTCATAATATCCCTGTGTCATGTCTAAACCCCATAACCACCTCATATTGTGTAAAAATCTTGTGTTACTAGCTGATAGACAGAGATTCACTCTTTTCGATAAGATCGATTTTATGTGTTACAACCCATCCCAAGGAAAATAAAATTGGAAATGGCATGGCCAGATTTGATCTATCAGTCTACTGGTGACCACGGACTATTGCAAAGTGTTCGGAAAATGTATAAACCTAAATATACGCGATCAATCCGGTTAAATAGCTTAATTTAAAATAGATATGGCCAGTCACAAAGTCCTCGTAAACTAACTCGTGAACGACTACTACTTTTTAATAAACATATTTCTTAAAAAAAATAGCCCTATTTTATACATATGTACTGTATACTTTATCAGAAAAGGAATAGGCATTATATTACTTATATTATATATTTATAAACGAATTTATATTTAAAAAACAAAGTATTGTTCTTCTATGTTAAAACATTTTTTGTTATAGTATCAACTTACAAAACCATAAAAAATTGTTTTTTTTTCAGCCGTCACTGCGGAAGAATGTTGTGTAACAAATGTTCCAGCCAAGATATCCCTATTCTGAAGTTCGGAATGAATAAACCTCAACGTGTATGTGAAATATGTTTCAACGTCTTACAAGTCGGCGCCAGTTAGTTAGCAACCCTATATGAAGAAATAAAAGTGTGATAAGATTTTAATACTGAAACGGAGTAATATTCTTGATTTTTAGAATTATGAATTAAAGCATCATATAACAAACAAAACGCGATATAACGATTTTATTAATTATTAGTTAACACAAATAATAGACGCCGTCGTTGCGCAGCGTTTATATCCACCGTCTGATTGTGAACACGACGGTTGTTTTTAACGAGACAAAGCGCGGCTTTTTTTCGCCCCTCAACGCGATGACTCAAAAATTGAGCTCAAAGTGGAGTGTTTATGCGGGATACAGCGTGTAGCTGAAACTAATAATAATAAAAATAGAAATTGAATTAAACAAGAATAAACCTCCGCTGCGGCTTTTGTTTTATAAATATTTTAAAACTTTAAAGAATGACCGAAGTGTATTGATAGTATTTTGTAATTTGATAACTCTGTTATCACGTAATTTGTTTACAAAAAAAAACTTTGATATAGGGCTTAGGCTTAACATGATTGTTCATGGTAAAGTAAGGAAGTACTGCTAACTTTTATAAGAAAAACTACATATTATGTGTAATTTAAATTCATTTTCATAAGTTAGTCTTGATTATTCACTTCTTTCTTATAGAAGGATATACTATACTATGCCAAAGCCACAGAGTGCTTTTAATTCTCTTGACATATATAGCTTTAAGTATGTTACTTATGAATTTTTAAAATATTATTGTTTGTTATTATAATATATCTAAATTTTTGTTTATTTTTGATAAATATAATTGGCTGCATAAATTATTATGTTTATATATTTACCATTTATTGGACATATTCCAAATTGCATTTATTAATCATTCCAAAAATATTTCATGAAAATAATATATTTTTTAGACCACAATTTAATTTTAAGTGCCATTTTGAATTGAGGTTTTGCACTAAATTGCTGTTATCATAAAACGATAAATCAATTATATTTGTGTTTCTTTTAGAATTTCTGATATAAAATATAATTTCTGTTTATAAACATATTGTCTTTTTATTTTTTTTCCTAACCAAATAATTTGCTTCATATTTTAAATATTAAGAGCTTAAATGAAAAAGGTTTATTTTTCTAGGAAAACTCCTAAAATTGCAAAAATCTTAATTATATTGTCAAAGTATTACCTTACTTCTAATATTTAGCATTTCTTTTTATTGTAAATGGAAAAAATAAATAACAAGAAGTAAACAATAAAGTGATTATTTATTTACAACAACATCAGCACTCATTTTCATCATCTTTTTATGGTAAAATAATTTACTAACAACCTACTTGCCGCCAAAAAAAATATGCATTCAAACAATTGGGTTCTTTGTGTTTAATGAAGGCGGGTATAATATTGCTAAACAATAAATCTACTTAAGATGTTTAAAAAGATCTTTAGTAACACAATGGTCAAGGACATGCAAGTAGTCCCTCAGCTCCTCTTCACAGGTTTCTGCTGTGTTGGATCTGGAGTTCACTCTGTCATTGCACTCTTGAAATTTAGACCACAGGTTCTGGGCATCTTGTTTCTGGCTGCATTGTTCCTATTATTAAAATAATATTTATGTATAATATTCTATTTGCAAGTAATAAATATTTAATTAATATGTAAGTAATAATATTATTACAATATAATCATCAAAGTGTAGGTGATAATAGGTATTAATCAAGTGTACCAGTTATGACATATAGAGTTGCACCAGTTTATAATTCAAAAAGCTATAGAGAAGCCTAAGCTTGGAACACCTCTGAAAAAATGAATTTTAAATGAGGTCAGCTGACAGGAATTAAAGTTAACAACATCATTTTCCAATCTAAACCAATAATTGTTGGGGTGAACGCATTGTGCATTGAAGATCACACCACAACAAATAGGAGTGTAGCATAGGACAATCTCGGGCTAGATCGACTGATGATATATGCTGTGTGTAGTAGCTGATAATGAAAGAAAGCAAAGAACTAAAAATCAAGAATGTATGTGTGCCATTAGGCCAATGTCTAGTAGAAGACATGACAAGCACAAGAAAAACAAAACAAGGGAAAGGAGATAGGCTAATAATGACAATAAGTTATAATTGAAAAATAATAAGTTATAATTAAATAAATAAAAAAATGTAAAGTGGATTAATATTTAGTAGTTGTGCTATTTTCTTTGAATACAGCAGAGCTCTTTATCAGTGAAATATACAATACAAATATATATCACACTTCTATTGACGAAGTTCTAAAAATATGATGTATATAATCGATCGGTGTTATTATTTAAAAAACACCATTAAATAATTATAGGTTAGAGTTATAAGTGATAAAAACATGTATAAGCATCTCGAAAAAATATAAATGAAATAAAAGAGCAAATTAAACTAGTAAATTCATGGCTTACTCGTAATTGTGTCTGGGGATCAACGAGTTCTTCCTCCTCTTCCTCAGCCCTGACCACAGGGATCACTTTTCCAGACATTATTTCTGTAATTATAACAAACACAATAATATTCAATGTGTTCTATTCTTGAAACTAAATAACGTAGGTGTTATTGGCGCAAAAGTTATTATTTAAATATAAAGATTTTTTAAAATTATTTGTACCTAAATCGATGATGCAACAACCAAAATCCAATATCTTATCCAAGTGTACTGCCAGTTACAATAATTATAAATTGTATTATTATGTAAGTACAGTATAGTCTTAGTTTATTGAGGTTTGTGAAATATTAAAATTGATAAATTTATAGTGTACAGTAATATACTTCTTCACAAAATATGATTTCCAATATTTTTTTAAAATAGCCAGTGTATGTACTTTTATATTAAAATACGTATTATTTTTATACTATATAACATTATGCAAGGCTATAATAAAAGTAAAAATATGCTTTATGGTACATTATTATCTACATAGTCAAATCAGCATCCTATTAATTGTTTATTTTCATGTACATTACTATAAAAATAATATTTCCTTAATTTTTCGTCTTTTCAGAAAAAAATGTAACTCCAATATATTTTTTGATAACCAATAATAAATTATACGTTTGATATCTATTACATTTCATCATAGTCGAGTAGCCGTCACCATGGAGAGTGCTTGCTGTAAAAAAATATTTTATAATTCGATATCGTTGTGTTAGCTCTATAAATTTCATTATTACAAAATAATTGTTCGCATATAAAAGTCGTCTTTTTTATTTTATATAATGATGTTACATTGTTTACTTCAATTTCTCTTAAAAGGAGAAATCTTTATTTTTTAACATATTGTTTTAAAAACATTCAGGTTTGTTTTTACATAAATAACACATATTATTAAATTTATTATTAAGGCTAAATGTTGGTTTTTCTTATTTGAAATTCTTTCTGTATAATTTCTTGTTCTAAACAATTTTAAGGTTATGTTTAATAAAACATTATTTGTATTTTTATTTTTCAGAATGAATGGAGGAATGGAGCTCAAAACCCCTGGACATAACACAGTGCTACACAAAGCACCTAAAAACTATAAATTGTTGATAGACCCATTCCTAGTAAAAGGAGCAACAAAATTGTATAGGTATGATGGAATTGTTCCTGGAGATCAAACATATCCAACAGTACAATGTAGGGATCCGAGATCTCAATTGTCTAGGATATGGAATAAGCTGGAACCTGCTGATTTACCAGTGCCCAGGTATAAAAATAATTGATTACATGTACAACTGCAATAACACTGCAATTCTCATTAGCATTAAGGTTACTTTGAAGTATGTTGTAAATGATATTCAATAATAATTTATTCTGATGTATTAAATGGCATATTGCTGAACAAGAAATCCAGTTTAGATACAATCTACTTTCTTTTTAATAATTCCTAGTATTGATTGCAAATTGTTACTTTTTTGTATATTTTCTAAGAATAAATACTTGTTTACCTTAACGTGAACATATTTTACTTATTAAAATAACGTAATAATACATAAAAGTTATCAATAAATATAAAATGTTTCTTTTATATTTGGTTATATTCTCCTTTGTTTTTATTATACGATTAAAATTTCGCTACCAACACTCAAATATGACAGTTGACAGATGGCGGGAAATATGAATTCTTATTTCTTTTTCAGATTCAAAATAGATAAAAACTATGTTGGCGTGCCACCACAACTGGAAATCACTATTGGAAATTTAAATGATAATATTGATAAAGCCTTTTTAACAGAAATGATGACTAAAGTGGGTCCCTGTGAAGAACTAACTATATTTTACCATCCAGTTACAAATAGGCACTTGGGATTTGCCCGAATAGTATTTCAAGATGTAAAATATTCTAAAATATGTATTGAAAAATATAATGGCAAATCTGTCATGGGTCAGGTATGTATATTTTTTTCAATACTATTTAATTAATATAAATATTAATAAAGTAAAGTAAGTAAAGTTAGCAGCTATTTTGGCTTCCATTTTCACTAAGTAGTAAAAAATAAAACATAAACTGCACACTGTGTCTGACTGTAAATGTTATGATTATGCATACAATCCCCACTTGGAGGATTAATTATATTTAAATTAATTTCCTTTCTTTGCTTTGATAAACAAAGTGCGAGAGCATTGAGTGTTGCCACTCAACACACAATTTCTTGAAAATTTAGCAGAATTTTGGAAAATTCATGTTATAACAAACCAAGCTTTGCGGGAAAAAGCTTAAAGCTGCTTCTTTTTACTAAAATATTATAAATATATAGGTGCTTGAAGTGTTTCATGACTCTTTTGGAAAGAGATGTCAAGAGATGTTTGAAGATAAGACAATGGAGAGAAAGCCACAGGTAGTGGCTTCAATTCCAAAATTACCTGGAATCATTGAGGATGTAAGAGCTCCTAAATTGGACCCGTCCCTTAGTAAGAGATTAGAAGATAATAAATTAACAGAAAAGGTTAATTTGTTTTTTTTTTAAGTAATTTTAATAATTTTTGTAGTATTTTTTGACTTGGGTAATTTTTATATATAAAATCAGCTTTTTGCTGTACAGCTTACAGCAGGATAGGCAGAGGGCACCTAGTGTTAAGACAAACATTCTGGAGGCATTGCGTGCTGAGCGGCGAAACTCAATGCGGTGTTTTGCCTCCACACCTTTTTGTAAATACAATGATATTATATATTATATTTAATTCATAGAAAAAATCTTCATTGTGTGAAAAGTTGTGAACTACAAAAATGTTTATTCTATATGTTACTGGCCGATGAGTCGTAGCTGCGCTGCGGGATTTTATACATTTTTATTACTTATGAATATTTTTTTGAGTGCACAATTTGCAAAATTTCAGAATTTGCTTCAGGGCGGCCACGACTCGTTAACTATACTGTACCTTGCATTACAGAATAGTATTATCTGGATTAAAATTAAAATTTAAATTAATGTATACATAATTTTAGGAACCGTATGCTCGGTACAAGGACATGGAACACAGTGATAGTAACACACGGTGGTCTGATGAGGAACGGGAGTATCGACACCGACACCGTAACCGTAGCGAACAGGACAGGGACCTGGACAGAGAAAGGGAGAGAGATAGAGATAGGGACAGAGATCGGGAGAGAGATAGAGAAAGGTGAGCTCAGTGCTATTTTGTTTTAATAAACTAAGATTTTTTTATTTGTTTTAAAGTCTTCTATGAATAATACTAAGAAAGGGAAAATATTGACAATGTAACAAAAATCTATGGAGCTTGGAAATACCCAGCTCCATTGATATTTTTACATTGAAATATAATAGAACTACGTAACGGGATTGGACCTTATTCTTGTCAAGGTACAAAGAAATTTTTATACTTAATTTGTAATATAATATATTTTTTTATGAGATATTATTCTTTTTTATTCCATAAGTTTTCAAGTCTCTTGCCAACCAATTTATAATTTTGTAAGAAATACATATATTTGTTTTTGATGCCATTGTGGCACAGATTGTTGAGTGCTTGATCACCATTTTTAAGAATAATTATATTTCTAAAAAATTTTCCTATATAGAATGAAAATAGATTATGTTGTCTAACACCATACAAATATATTTCTTATATTGTCAATGTAAACAAATTATAATACTTTCAAAACTTAACATCATTAAGTGTATTTGTTAAAATATAATGGTAAATAAATATAAGGTATCTTTTTTGCAAGCCGACATTGCAAAAGGAAATGTAAACGAAGGTATTTATGCTTGCGAAAATTTATATAGATATATTTATATAGATATAATAGTATAAATCATCGAATAATTATACATTTGATTTTTGCAGTTTTATAAAGCATTTCATTTATGTATATATAAGTTACTAAAAATACATAGCTTAGACTTTTATTATTTCAATTCTGTTATTTTTTTAAACTGAATAAGTTATTCAGTGACAACAGACTAACAAGTATTTCAGGTAAAATTTAATATTTATATATTTTAATATCATATGCTATTCGATTTTATATTTTTTCCCATACCGTTAACCCAATCTTTGAGCTGAATATCAGATAAGCTGTAACAAACAACAACTGTAGCAATTTGATTAAACAAATGTTTTTCGAATTATTTTTTTAATATAATAGACATAGGGAGCGCTACAGTCGTGAGTCCAGCGAGTCGTACGCGAGCGCGCACGTGGAGATGCCGTACGCGCCCGCACCCACGCCTTTGCCCTACGACCCTTACTATCAGTCTAAGTAAGTATACAAAAAAAGCTTTTATTTCATTTTTAGGAGAACCTCTTTAAAAAAATGAACCCTTATAAGATCACTTTGTTGTCCGTCTGTCTGTCTATCAAGAGTTTTTATCTCAGGAACGTTTGGAGATATGGAGTTGAAATTCAAAATATCTATACTCAGGTACACGGTCCCTGGATTTCCTAAAAAAAAATTGATTACTTAAAAAAAGATATGGCCGTATATCGCAAAATAGCGTATAGTTCGATACAATAATGGTAACCGAAATTAATAGGGTACTTCCGGTTGACGTAGAATTATGAAATTTGGCAGTTAGCATCTACAGGTAAAACTAGATCAGAAAAAAATCTGCAAACTATACATGGGGGCAAAATTACAATTTTTGTACGGAACCCTCGGTGGGCAAGCCCGATCTTTTACGAGAGAAGTATATAGGGTAAAATATTTCGAACCCATACCTAAAAAAAAATATCAAGATTCGTCAATACGAACGACGATTCGACGTACAATTCGACGTAGATTTTTTTTCACTTCTCGTTGTACGATACTGTAATGTAATTATGAATAGATACCAATACCGTAAACATCTAATTCTACAAAATTACTATTAAACGTCACGATCTGCCACTTATCATTCACAAAAAACATCAAAACGAGAAAGGGATATCTCTCGTTCTATTTTAAGTAATTACCTATTTTGTATAATAAATTTTTAAACAATGTTCAACTTCACCGCCAATACCTACGATTCGATTTCGTGAGTGAGGCGTGTGCGATGTTGTCGCTTTGATAGGTAGTTTATTAATTATTTTGTTTGAAAATATCACTTTTAAATTTTTGGCAAATTCTCTTTTATTTTAATTTTATTAGGCTTTTATAGAGTAAATAAAACTGTGATTTCCTTTAAAGTGATGCTGACAAAAACACTCTGTATACAGTAAATGTAGTACATATAGAAATAAATCTGTTCATCCCGGAGCAATTATGTAATTGCCCAGAGATGGTCACCGGATCGTAATTATCATTATAGCAGCTACGGGTACGGGTACGGCAGCAGCGCGGGCCCCGTTTGGTGGGGCGACTGGCGGCAGCCACCGCACGCGTCGCACCATCACCATGTGAGTTCTTTTTATATATATTTTTATCAGTTATCAATTATAATGAAGAAAAATATAAAAGTTAAATATTTTGCCTTTTTTATACGGAATATATTTTAAGTGTATTTAACATTATTAATATCATGTATTGTAAATATAAACTTATTATTGTTTCTGAAGCTTCACTGAAAGCTAAGTTTTTTAGGATATTCTAGTTAATTTTTTACTTACACATTGTATAATTATGTTATGTGATATCTTTTAACTTTGACTGATGAACTTGTTTTGAAAACTGCCCTACTTTTGCTTTTGTCCCTGTGCCTATAACTAACAAGATCATTTCATGCTTCAATTCATCCACTTTCATTTTGTGTGTCCTAACCATAAAAAAATAACGTCTCCATAAAGAAAAAAAGAAATTTCTTTCCAACAGGAGAGTAATATTTGTATTTGTTTATTTGAATTTTATTCAATCATTAACTAAAATATAAAAGCATCGAGATGCGTATGTAAAAAAATGTGCGTGGGCTAGTTTTAAAATGCTATTTGATATGAAGTCGGAGTCGTCGAGCGCGTGGAGCGGGCGCGAGCAGTCGCCCCGCGCGCCCCTCACGCCCGCTGCCGCTCCCGCCCCCGCGCCCGCCTCCGCGCCCGCCCCCGCGCCCGCCACCGCGCCCGCGCCTTCACCCGCGCACTCTTTTGCGCCCGCGTACAATGATAAGGTTCGACTGGAGTCTGGACTTGTTTTTATACAGTGTGGCCACACACTCACCAATATTTTAAATATTTTAATAGTAAAATAATATAATACACTAGATTTAAAATTTTATCTATATAGAACTGAAATTGAAAGTACTATATTATTTCTAAATGTATATGAGGTCGTCGCCACTCTGTATACTTAGCGGTACAATTAAGTAGAGATTTAAAATTATAGATTAGATTGAATGAATTACTTGATATATATTTTCTGTATTTAAATGATACGAATTATGGAATGTAATGTTGGTTTATTTTTAGATATTAGAATATATGTCAAAATTAAACTCTTAATCACAAATGTAGAGTATTGTTTATTATTTTATTGTGCATTAAACATATTGCTGCATGTCTTGTCAATCACATTTCATCTGCATTTCCACTATGTGTTTCGTATTTTTGTCGTTGTATCTACATATATACATAATTTTACCCAAAGCATGTGTCTTGTATTATAATTATTGTGGTAGTAAATAAAGATTTTCCACAATGTTTTTGTCTTTGTGTTTTTTAAATATTTTTCACACATTTTTAATAAAATTTAAAGAAAAAATTACTTATTGGTTTTGCATGATTTAAGAATATATAGAAATTATTGATTTATGGTTATAAAATTGAGTATTATTTGTTTGTAATTGACTTTGTATTAAAATAATGTTACAGGAGGTGAAAAGTAAAAGTGAGGAACCAGTTCCTCCTCAAGAAACACCTGTAGTGAAGGAGCCTGAGGTTAAACCTCCTCCGCCTGCAGAGGAACCTAAAAATGTTGATTTGGATACCAGGTATAATAAGTTTAATGTACGATATAAAAATCTTCACATAAATCATCTTTAAAATAAGAAAGTGCAATCTAGTAAACAAACGACCTAAAAAATCTGGGTTTGGTCAGGTGATTCATGTCCATATCAGATTACGCTGAGATGGGCATGGACCACTCGATTACTCTGGAAAAAAAAAACAAAATATCAGTATATACATAAGACAGTGATAGTAATAAAAAATATATAATACAGGTGTTAGCTTACAATCTAATATTGTTATTAGGACCTGTTTTTTGAAGATGGCGTTGCGGCACTCTGTGCATGGAATTTCGTACGGTAACGAATCACCAAAGTAGTACTATATGTAACCTCAAATTATAGTAGAATAGTGTTTACTACAGTGTCAACTACATATTTATTTTCCCTTTGTGAAAATGTGTACTTTTGTGCCAAATAAAGTGTTTTTGCGGGGAATTTTATTGCACTGCTTTATTCAGAAAAAATCTGCAGCAGAAGCACACAGAATTCTCGTTGAGACAATGCTTTGTCGAATACAACGTGCAGAGACTGGTTTAGGCGCTTCAAAAGTAATGATTTTGACCTTGAAGACAAAGAGCGTTCTGGAGCACCGACAAAATTTGAAGACAGAATTGGAGGCATTGCTTGAAGAAGATCCATGTCAGACGTTAGTAGAGCTCGGGAAAACGTTACAAGTAGATGCGTCAACAGTTTCAAAACGTTTAAAAGCGTTAGGAATGATCCAAAAGCAAGGGCATTGGGTGCCGTATGAGTTGAAGCCGAGAGACGTAGAACGACGTTTTCTCATGTGTGAATTGTTGCTTCAACGGCAAAAGAGAAAAGGTTTTCTGCACCGTATCGTCACTGGGGATGAAAAGTGGATTCACTACGACAATCCAAAGCGAAAAAAATCGTGGGGCATGCCGGGTCACGCATCAACATCGTCGCCAAAACCAAATATCCATGGTTCTAAGCTTCTTCTCTGCATTTGGTGGGATCAGCAGGGCGTAATTTATTATGAGCTGCTTAAACCTAATGAAACTATCACGGGAGCTCGCTATCGACTTCAGTTGATGCGTTTGAGTCGCGCTCTGAAAGAAAAGCGGCCACTATACGAGCAGAGACACGACAAAGTGATTTTATTACATGATAATGCTCGGCCACATGTGGCAAAACCAGTCAAAACTTACCTGGAAACACTTCAATGGGAAGTTCTACCCCACCCGCCGTATTCACCGGACATAGCCCCCTCCGATTACCACTTGTTTCGGTCGATGGCGCACGGTTTAAGCGAGCAGCGCTTCCATTCTTTTGAAGAAGCCGAAAAATGGCTTGATTCTTGGATTGCCTCGAAAGATGAGTCGTTTTTCCGACGGGGGATTCAACTGCGACCAGAGAGATGGGAGAAAGTGGTCTCTAATGATGGACAATACTTTAAGTAATGTCATTGTAAGCATTATATAATAAAACAGCGAGAACTTATTCAAGGAGAGAACAATTCAATATCTAATATATTTACGTAAAAATATACATAGAGGACTAAATACATACAATGAGGAAGGACATTATATAAAGAACGGATTAGCTTAGAGCAACTGAAAAGGATGTGAGGAGTGGAACCATCGTCTAGGCCACATTCACACAGTGAATGGTCCCTGACCCTGATCTTAGCTAGGTGTACAGGTGTACATGCATGTGGACTTAAGTTAATAAGTGACTACTTTCTCAGCTATCCTACATTTTAGTGTAGAAAAGAAAATGTTATATCAATAAATTTTGACATAAACAATATTTCCGAGTGGATTCGATGTCATCTCGGAGGTGTGAAATATTTTCATTTCTTTCGCCTTAGTTAGAGCGGTAAGTTCCGACACTTAACACACAATGTCTTTGTATAGCCGGATGTTGCGTAGGGAACTGAGTGCTTTAAAATAACCAATATTTCTTATTATTTAACCTTCTCTACACAGAATCGCAATGCTCCTGAAGGGTGCAAGTGGCGGAGGCGGGCTGGCGCCTCCTTTCCTATCGCTTGGCATGTCCTCTGAGGAGGAGGACGATGATCGCCTCCCCGCCAAGATACCTGACCTAGATACTCACAATCCACCTTCAGATGATGATGGTTTGTTGGAATGTTATCTGTACTAATATTATAAAGCTGAAAAGTTTGCTTAGTTGAACGCACCAATCTCAGGAACTACTAGTTCGAACTGAAAAAATGTTTATATCCGATAGTCAATTTATCGAGCATAGTTATATATATATATTACACCATCTTAATCATTTCTATGTAAAATGCTACAATAACTACAATAAGATTTCCCTCTCCCACTTAGATAGTATCATGTGTCGTACATTACACATCTTTTGATTTTTTCCAAATAATTAAAAGTGGGCGAAGCTGATCGTAAAGGCTAGTATTAAGATAAAGGTATTATTATCAAAAATTATATCAAAAATATAGTATTATTATTAAAAAAAATTTTTTTTGAACTGTGCCAAAATTTTTAAACAGCTGTTTCAATTTTATAATTCGAAGGTGTAAATTTGCAAAATATGTGACGTCACACTATTTAGTTTCACATGTGTGATCAGCTGGACCGTAGCACCGGACTTAGGGTCAAAAATCGTTAAATTCATTTGACAAATTGTAATTTCAGGAGGGCCCCTGAGTGGAGAATAGAGTGTCTTAACATTAGATTTTCTCTGTTTATCCTGCTTGTCACATAATGACTATAAAACTATACAATTTTTTACATTTTTAAAGTGTTAATCCACACTTAGGAAAGAAAAATACTTTTTATACGTTTTCTAAATAAGTATTTTTCTTTCTTAAGTGTGGATTAACACTTTAAAAATGTTAAAAAATATTTAATAAATAGCATTCTCTCTTGCCACACGATTATTCTTAGTGATTATCTTTTGATAACGGAAATTTGTAAAAATCTCCCTACAGAGATGCTAACAACATAAAAAAGTTGGAACAAGCGTATAAAAATTTCGACGTAGCTTGATGAGAACATATGGCTAAGTGGTCAGAACGCCTGGTCGGTTTCCAGGAGGCGCGGGTTCGAGTCCCGCTGCGTTCAAATTTTTATATGTTTTCTAAATAAGTAAAAAATAAGATAAATAAGTAAAAAATGTATAGCATTTTTTGTTGTATTTGTTTTTAAAGTTTCATGAAATATAAAAAAAAATAGACCAAAGAATAGAATTTTACAATATATATATAATGTGTTACAATACTAAGATATTTTAAACAGTTTCAGGCAGTGATGACCGGGAAAGCATAATATCATTTGAACAAAAGAATGAAGTGAACCCTGAACCGCTGTCCACAACACCTTCTCCATACTTGAACAGAGAGTTTTATCTCGAGTGTCTAAAAGTTACTATAGAAAAGGTAAAGTGCCTTAAAAATATTTCTTTTAAAATTAACCAATAATTTTAACATTTTTACAACGTCATGATCACTGAGGACAGAAAAAGTTTGATACTGACTCCAATACATTGTTTAGAAAACGTATAAAAAATTAGCGGAACTTGGGCGGGTTTCCCACAGGCACAGGTTCGATCTTACTATGTTAAAATTTTTAAATGTTTTTTATTTAAATATTAATATTTAAAATTATTTATTAATATTTAATTTTTGTTTTTGTTATTTTAATAAGAAAAATGTATATTTTTAACAGAAAGCTAAAGATGAAGAACGTAAAAGGTTCCCGCAAATAGATAAAATTGGATCAGATATATCATCATCCGAAGATGAGCTACTAACAGGAGAGGAGCCGAGACGATCACCCGCTGCACCCCCTGACAGAGATCAAGATAACTTAGATGATGATCAGGTTTGTTTTTTGTTATATTTGTTAATTTAGAATATGCTGTATCCCGCACACAACATGTTAGGCAGAGGGAACCTAGTATTAAGACACTCCGTTGCCCATTTTCCGCCGAATTATGGAGGCACAGCTTGTTGAGCTTTGCCTCCACATCAGAACGAAGATATTATATTAATATTAAATATTTCTTCGAGTGGGAATTGAATCCACAAACTGTCGCGTTCACAGTCACACTTTGTGCCCCTGCGCTACAACTGGCTTCGGACTGAGAGACAGATTTTTTTTTTATTTAAACTTACAATCACAGATGTCATTATCATCGTTGTCATCCACGGAGGCGAAGATTGAAGAGCAAGTCCCGGCGGAGGCCTACTACTACCCGCCCGCGCCGCACCCGCATTACTACCAACCTGTGTGGCCTACAACTGGTAATAATTACTAAAAACAAACAATAAATAAGAGAGTGAGAGAGAGAGAGAAAAAGTGGGATTTGAAAAGTAGATGGTATTATCTATTATAGTGGATTATCTTGCTTATAGACTAGAAAAAGAATGGACGGCATATTTTGAAAGCGGTGTAAGTCCATTTTTTTTGTTTCGAAAAAACAAAACCGTAACATATCTGTTCGTTAAAAATGTAAGCAAGTTATGTCAAGTCTGGGAATGGTTCTACTGTTTTATCAATATATAATTTAGTGATATAAATTTCTTTTAAGTAGTAATTTAGTGATGTATATTTTTTAAACGGTTTAATTTCAATGTTGAAAATATCTATATAATATTTGTTTATAAATACAATGATGCACATGGTATAAAATTGAAGTAGTGGTACTTACTCAACTTAGTGTTAAGGCACTCAGAGTCAAAAAAAAGGAAATGTTATACCTTAAACTACTTATTATATGCCTACAGCTTACCCAGCACCGGCAGCTGCTCCATACCCGGGCGTGGACATGTCTTTAGCGTACGGCGGTACGTTCGCCCCTCCTCCCATAATGCCTCACCATTATCCCACGCACGTCGACACGCCGGCCACTCCCCAAGTAAGGATATTTAGTTATAGCAACGATTACACTACACTACGTCTAGTGCACTAACTTTAAATTTGTTCTACCGCTTTGTATGCATCTATAATACTCTATATTTAGTGGTACAAAAAGTGCTAAAAATATTGTGGTAAAATCGCCGCTTTTATTTCTAATTAAATTTTTTTTTAATTGTTTTTTAATTTGTTGAAAGAGTTAATTTAAAATCACAATGTTAGGAATAGATAGGGGAGAGGGGGGTAGCTTAGAACAGGGGCACCTTTGAAAATATGTGTTAAAAGAGCTATTTTAAAAAGAAATTTTGTTAGATTTTTTTTGAGTAGTGGCAGCACTAATCTGCACACATGTCACTTGTCACCGCTGATATATGAGAACCAGTTGTTGAGTTACGAGGAGTGTTTGATTTTGAGTAAAATTTTATGCATTTTTAAATAAACGCGTAAGGATCGCAGGGATCCAATTCAAGGTATATGGTTTTATTTTTTCCTCTTTTAGTTAGAATGTTTCATATATCATGCAATAAACTAGAAATTACTACAATTTTTAAACTTTTACTTGAATTGGATCCCTGCGATCCTTACGCGTTTATTTAAAAATGCATAAAATTTTACTCAAAATCAAACACTCCTCGTAACTCAACAACTGGTTCTCATATATCAGCGGTGACAAGTGACACGTGTGCAGATTAGTGCTGCCACTACTCAAAAAAAATCTACCAAAATTTCTTTTTAAAATAGCTCTGTTAACACATATTTTCAAAGGTGCCCCTGTTCTAAGCTACCCCCCTCTCCCCTATATGGTTTGA